>PVKS010002147.1:0-123673 GCA_004027875.1 Aplodontia rufa
GTTGTTTTTATAGCTAGACCAGGGGGAGCGTAAATTCTGCTTTCTGTTTTCTGGCCTGATTAGTGATAGGGACTGCTTCTCTGTCTGTCACCAGGAAACTGGTCCAGGGTGGGGACAAAAACCAAAAGCCACCATCACTCCCACCTTGGGGACCTCTTCCCCACCTCTGTGGTCTTGGAGCGTCCCTCCTCCTGGGGATTCATGCCCTGGGTGCCCCCTTCCTCTCTACCTGCCCCATCCCAGCAGAATTAATTGGAAACAAGAGGAGCACATTTATTGCCGCCCCTCCTGCTCCACACTAAATCTTGTGGCAATGCTTCTAAAAGTCAATAAAACGAGAAGGAAGATGTGATAAAATTAAGGTGGAAAGTGTGATGGGGAGAGGAAATGGGAATCTTCTTTTTAATTTAGCTTTAATTTTAATTTTTTTGTCATCTCTCCAAGCAGCCTTGTGCTACTGCTGCAGTGATGGCAGAAAGGGGGAGGGGCCTGCCTGGCTTTTTAAGGACAAAGCTGCACAGGGGACCTGGTCTTGGGAGGGGACCTGGTCTTGGGAGGGGACACATCTTGGGGGAGCCACCATTGGGAATAGGCATAGGATGTCCCTTGAAATCACCAGTCCCACGGAGAGAGGCATTCTCTTCTTTGTGCTTCGGAGCCCACTGCCCGGTCCTGAGGGCTGCCTGCAGCTGATTTTGTAGGATCTGAGAGCAGGGGTTGTGTCTTAGTCATCTCCTCATCCACAGTCCCTGGCACAGGACTGGAGACCTCGCTGGAATGTTGACGAGGATGCTGCTGCTGATGATAGCTGATGGCTACTGAGCACAGTGTTTCAGAAATGGTTCAAAGCACTCTACATTACCCGTTCATCTTATTCATCACATTAAGATTAGGCGATAGGCTTCATTATAATAGCCCCAACTTACAGGTGAGGACCTTAAGGACAGAAGGGTCAGTGCAGTGGCACACGCCTATAATCCCAGTGACTCCAGAGGCTGAGGCAGGAGGATCTCAAGTTCAAAGCCAGCCTCAGCAACTTAGTGAGGCCCTCAGCAACTCAGCAAGACCTTTTCTCAACATAAAATGTTTTAAAAGGGCTGGTGATATGGCTCAGTGGTTAAGCACCTGGTGCCCCCCCAAGAAAAAGAAAGGTGAAGCATCTTGCCCATGGTCAGAGAGCTGGTGGGCAGGACTGCTAGTCATGAAGTAGATCATGCGTAAAGAACTCTTGAGATGAATGAATAAAATTTGCATAAGAATACCAATAAGGTGACAAGCATGCAAGTACCAGTGGCCCTAGATGCCCCATCTCCCATCGGGAGGTCATGGGCACAGAGCAAGGCAGAAGTGGAGGTCAGGGTTCTAGTTCGAGCCAGCCTGGGGCTTCCTGGTGCTGGGGGGAAGCTTTTTGGGTACATTTACCCAAGATTCCCTGTTGTGTGATTTCTTTCCCATTTCTAGGAAGGGTGAAATAACACTCCATCCCTCATGTCTATCAAAGCAGATGTTCTCACCAGAGTGACCCAACTTTGGGACCGAGGGTTTGTGCTCTAGTTGAAACCCTTCCCTTAAGAACAGAGCCCTGGAAGCAGCAGCACTACTGATGGCCCTCACCCTGGCACTAGCTGGGTGTCCTGAAGGAGCCTAACAGCACCTCTTGGCCTAGAGGAGAGCTCAGAACTGGGAGCCCTGAGGATGCTTTGCTACTGCTGAGTGCAGCTCAGCAATCTCCACATGAGGAAAAGAAGGCTCAGGGACAGGACAGGACTTCCCTTGGGTCACTCAGGTGGTCAGGGGAAAACTGGGTCTCTTTCCTCTCCTACCACCCTCACGTTTGCTCTCTTTCCACTCGACAAGAGACCTGGAGTCAGCTATTTTCCACTTCCTACGTAGGCTGTAGGCTCGCTGCAGTCCTTGGAGGCAGCCCTTGGCGGCAGCCCTCCAGAAGGCAGGTGAGAGGAAGTGGCTGAGTCTTCTCCCTGCAGATGAGGAGGAGGCTCAGAACAGTTCAGGGCTGTCTCCAGGACCACATGCTGACGCCAGCCCAGGTTGTGCCCAGGGAGGATCTGGCTGCCAGCACCCTCAACCATGTTTGAGAAGCAAAATACCTGTTCTCGGAAGATGATTCCCTCCAGCAAGCTCTCACTCTGACTCAGTCCTGCCTGCTCTCTGTCCTGCTCCTGATTCCCAAGCCCACTCAGCCCCACCCCACCCACCAACCCCTTCCCAAAGACCCCCAGCCTCTCCAACTGGGGGAGGCAGGAAAGGACAGACTTCTTCCCTCTGCCCAAAAGAATGTTCCCTTCATTAAAAATCATGAAAATTCCCTGAAAAGGGGCTGGGGATGTAGCTCATGGGTAGAGCACTTACCTAGCTTGTCAAGACCTTGGTTTCTGGGGGCTGGAGTGGTGGCTCAGCAGTTGGAGTGCTTGCCCCACATGCGTGGTGACCTGGTTCGAACCCCACATACACAAGTGTCAGAGAATAAAAGCCAAATGAAAAAATAAATTTAAAAATTCTCTTTCTCTCTTGCTCTCTAATGTGTGTGTGTGTGTGTGTGTGTGTGTGTGTGTGTATTCTCAAAACCCATTTAATAATGTAGAGAAGTGCACATATATTTCTGCTTTTCAAAATTTTTTTGGCTATGAACATGTTCTTTTATGTATATGAGAAGAAATTATAAATCAGTTTTGAAATTCTGGGCTTTGGGAGGTTTTTTGGTTTGTTTTTTGTTTTTACAGTACTTGGAATTGAACTAGGGGTACCTTTCTGTTTTTTATTTTGAGACAAATTCTCATTAAGTTGCTGAGGCTGGCCTCAGACTTGCAATCCTCCTGCCTCATCCTCCCCATTCTCTGTAATTATAGGTGTGTGCCATCCTGTCTGGCTTTGGTTTGTTGAAGTTGCTGTTTTGTGGAGCT
Source organism: Aplodontia rufa (assembly GCA_004027875.1). Taxonomy (NCBI): domain Eukaryota; kingdom Metazoa; phylum Chordata; class Mammalia; order Rodentia; family Aplodontiidae; genus Aplodontia; species Aplodontia rufa. Next base: position 2,922 of record PVKS010002147.1, read on the forward strand.
GGGAATCAAACTCAGAGCCTTGCACGTGCTAAGCAATTGCTCTACTGCTGAGCTGCATCCACAGACCAAAATTCTGTCTTATTAAAAACAAAAAGAAAGAAAGAAAATTCTTCCTTATTAGTTTTTATTTTTAAAAATACTAATCCTCCTCTAGCTGACTGGTTTCACAGTCTCATAAGTAGCAGCCAGGAATACTTCATGTGTGTGTGTGTGTGTGTGTGTGTGTGTGTGTGTGTGTTGGGTTCCCAACTCCCCCACCTTTTCCCAGCGACTGCTGTTCATCATAACCAGGACAATTAACCATCCCCTTATTATTCACACGTCATGATTACTAATCACCCTTATTAATATCTGTGCTTTGCAAAACCAGGAGGCAGCCTGGCTCAGATGCTTGGAACTCCACAGGAAGCCAATCCTGACCGCAGCCACAACCCTTCCCACTCCCTGCCTTCACCTCCCTGGAACAGGAGAATCTGTCCCTTCATCGTCCCTCCATAGTGACCAATGCCCCCCTGCTTCCCTCCCTTGCCAGGACCCCAGAGCCTCACACTCCTGGAGGGTCATCTAAGTTCCCAACTCCACCACTGCCTGAACCACCAAGCTCCCTTCCACTGGAACTGAAACAAAGGGCCCTCCCTGTAGTTGACTTCTGTTCTCTAATTGCTCATTTTTTTCAGGAAGGTATGCTCCACATCACCCAGTACAGGCTGACGCGCATGGTCATCCCATTTCGCCATGTGGAGTCTCCAACGTGATACTTGTGCTGGGAGATGCATTGGCAGGTCTGTATTAAGCCAGCTAGCGAGATCACTGACCATTTGGCTGTTGGTAGAAGTCTCTGGCTGATGTTTCATGCAGGTTTAGACTGTGGGTCATTTTGGCCCTCGGTTTCCATGGCTCCAAAATGTCAAGGTGAGCTGTGCATGCTGTGTGTATCAGATTCAAACTTGGCCACATGTGTATTCATAGTGCATCAGTGTGCTGGCCCCCAAAGCAATCACTGTAACCTCTCCTATCTGGAGGTGAATCCAAATCAGCCTTAATGGGTGGCTACCATCCATCTGTGCACTGGTCAGGCTTTGGGGCAAGATAATAGATTCTGACCACCACCCAGCCTCAGCTGGGATGCACAGCCATGATTCCATTCCCAAACCTGCTCACGGGACACATTGAGGATGAAGATGAGGAAAGTAACTTGAACAAAATACTCAAGGCAGTTGCACTTATTATAATAAGAAATTAGATGCCTTTCACACACTTAACAATGAGGGAGTGACCAAACAGAACAATCCATCCACATGATGGAATGCCACATGGCCATTAAAATGAGACAGTGCGCTCTGCCCAGAAAGTGTCCAAGTGGCTCCTTCAGCTGAAAGAAGGAAATTCAAAGGAAAGGCAGGCATACTCCAGCCAGCCAGCCCAGAGGCAGAAACCGGGCTCAGAGCCAGGCTCAGAGCCAGGCTCAGAACTAGGCTCAGCCATTCACGAACCTCTGTTGTACCATTTGTAAAAAGAGAACAACACTCCTGTTCCAGGGATGTGGGGGTCTAAACCAGGACACTGACATGAAAACCAGTACACAGTGCTCAATATTCTCAGGAACTTGGTAAAGAAAACATACTTAAAGGCAGAGAAAATCCAGAAAAAAATAAATTGGAATGTGAACATTTAGAAAGGGAGGATTTTTTGGAACCTTTTTGAAGAAGGAAGGAAGGAAAGAAAAAGAAGTATATCTATAGTGTGATCACATCTGTGTGTGTTTAGGGAGAGTATGTGTATAAATGTTATTTCTTTGAAGGATGTCACGAGCAGGATAATGTCCCCTCACATATGCCAGTGAGTCCCCAGAATCTGTGAGCATGTGTTACATGGTAAAGGGATGTTAAGTTCCCTAATCAGCTGATTGTAAAACGGAGCAAAGCTGAGTTATCTGGGTGTACCCAATGTAACCACAGGTCCTTAACAGTTGAACAGGGCGATGTAACGATGTAACGTGGGAGGCCCACTTGCTGTTCCTAGGTTTGAAGATGGACGCCAAGGAAGCAGGCGGCCCCTAGAAGCTGGAAAAGACAGGAACCTGTTCTTCCTTCGACCTCCAGAAGCAACACAAGTCTGCCCACATTTGATTATAGCCCAGTGAGAGCCACTCAGGGCTCTGGAATCCAGAAAGACAACATGATACATGGGTATTTAGATTTGTAGTAATTTATCGCAGCAGCAATAGAAAACTAATGCTGATCTGCAAGGAACTGTTGATGGCGATTCGATCCAGCAAATGGGCTCAGGAGGACAGGATGCTGGGATCCAGGGTAGAAGGGGAACTTGTCTATCCTTTTGCACTGATTGCATTTTTAAAAATAATTTATATGTGAAATTTCATAATAAAGATTCCCCTCCCCCCCCCAAAAAAAAAAAAAGAAAAGAAGGAAGGCGGGACTCATGATTTTGGAAGATTCTCCATGGAGGATGAATTAGTGGCCCAGCTGGGCTCTGGAAGATTGAAGGGAGAGAGAAGCGTAGCTCCCCACCCACTCCAGTCCTCCAAAGAGGATCAAAACCAGACCTCAGTGACTGGGCAGAAGAAATCCCAGGCTCAGTGCTGGGTCTAAAATGAGAAGAAAGGAACATCACTTCCACCCTGCAGGGCTCCTGGTAAGCAGAGCTGAGCCTGGGGAGGCACCTGGGTTGTGTCTGTCTACGGAGAAATGGAGAAAGAAGGAGAGAAAGACAGAGAATCAGAGACAGCAAGGGAGAGAGACAGAGTCAGAGCAGGGGGAAACACACCCAGTTGGCTCTCTTTTTGGCCCCTGTTGTCACCTCCTGCCTGCTGTGGGATGGGCTCTGCCAGTCTGCACCAGGAACAAGCAAAATAAAATAAGCAGCTCCCGCTCCACCAGCTGGCAGCCTACACTGCCTCCCTCCCTCCTTCCCTCCTCCCCGCTTTTCTCCACTCCTCCTCTTCTTCCTTCTCCTGCTCTCCACCTGTTCCTCTTTCCCTCTCCCCTCTCCCCCTGCTCCCTCCACATTGCTCCACCGCCATCTCCCAGTGTTCCTGGGTGTGCCCTGTAAATCACAGGACCCTTTCTTGCAGGGAACGGGATCTGCTCCTTGTGTGTTGCTCTTCTAGACCCAAGAGTGAGCTTGGCTCCTAACACCCAGTGCAAGGCTGTCCCCCCTCATTACCTGCGGACAGACCACCACTTCCCCTCCAATCTTTTTCCACATATTCTTTTTCCTCTGAGGAGTGGGAATGAGGTTAAGATAAGCAGAGGGAGAAGAGAAGAAGCAGGGAACGAATCTTGGAGGCGACATTTACCACCACTGTCATCTTTAAGCATCTTGTTCTGGCAGGGCCCGGTGGCACATGCTGTAATCCCAGCAACTCAGGAGGCTGAGGTGGGAGGATCACAATTCAAAGCCAGCCTCAACAACTTAGGCCCTGAGCGAACACCTTGTCACAAAACAAAATATTAAAAAGGGCTGGGGTTGTGGCTCAGTGGTTAAGCGCCCGTGGGATCAATTTCTGGTACCGACCCCCACTTCCCCTCCAAAAGAGCGTCTCACTCTGGAGGGGAAAGATAAAGGAAGCAGGTCACTTTGAGGGAACAAAGCCAATCCAGAGATTCTGAAAAATAAAAACATTTGAGCAGTTGTCCACGTCATTTAGCCTTCCAGCTCTCTTCCCTAACAATCCAGGAATTCAGGACAGCTCTCTTTCAGTCTCTCACTCCCCTCTGCCCTAGGAAAGCGGCCACTGTGCAGCTGTGGGGGTGCTCCTGGCTCTCCTCCCTACAGGCCCTTCCCCAGGGCAAGTCCCCCATGACATTTTCACCTGATGATCAATCGAGGAGCTGAGGAACGCAGTAGGAGTGGGGCGCTCCAGTTAATCAACTCCACAGACAAGGGCTGAATTCACACTGACACCACGACCCAGGAAGCTGCATGTCCCCCCATGGAGTGGGTCTTCTCACCATCCCATCCTGCCCTGCTTGGGACAGTCCCATGGCCACCCACCACTTCTTCTAGAACAGAGCGTTAGAAAGGGGCCTATGGGGCTGGAGCAGTGCCTCAGTGGTTACAGTGCTTGCAAAGCATGTGTGAGGACCCAGGTTCGAACCCCAGCACCACATATACAACTAAGTGCTGGAGAAATGAAGGCCGGATGAAAAAATAAATAAAATTGAAAAAAATTGAAAAAGAAATGGGAATATGACACTTCTCCCCGACGCCTAGTGCTCCCAGATGGGAGCCCCCCATCCTGCTCCTTGCTTTTTCAGCTCTGGCTCCAAGCTGAACCCACTCAGCTGGCTGGTTGAGCAGGCAGGCAGGAGTGGGGTTGAGGGATCACCAGTGGAGCTGAGCAGGTACCTTCCCCTCACCACACCAGCAGTCAGGGGGTGCGTACATCAGAAACCCATGGGGCACACACCTGTAATCCCGACTTTTAGGGAGGCTGAGGCAGGAGAATTGCAAGTTTGAGGAAGATTGCAAGTAAGACCCTATCTCAAAATAAAAATAAAAAGGGATGGGGATGTAGCTCAGAGGTAAAGCACTTGCCTAGCATGTGCAAGGTCCTGGGTTCAATCTCCATAACTGTAAGAAAAGAAAAGAAAAAGGAAACCTCTGGAATAACAATCCCTCTTCAGGGTACAGACCCAAAGAAAATGACATCATCATCATCAGCTCATAAAGACAGCTGCATTCCCAGGTCCATTGCAGCATTATTCACAATAGCCAAGGCATGAAGCCAACCTAAGTGCCCAACCACAGATAAACGGATGCTAATATTGGAATGTGCGCATGTGCATGCACACACGCACAAAATGGAGTATTATTCAGGTTTAAAAAAGGAAACACTGTCTTACGCCACAACATAGATGAACCCAGAGGACATTATAATAATAAATAAGCCAGATATAGAAAGGAAAATATTGCATGATCTCACTTATATGTAGAATCTTTAAAAAGGAGAAGGGGCTGGAGCAGTGCCTCAGTGGTTACAGCACTTGCCTGGCACGTGCAAGGATGCAGGTTTGAACCCCAGCACCACATACACAACAAATTGTTGGAGCAATGAAAGCCACATGAAAAACTAAATAAAATGGATTCCCTCTTTCTCTCTCTCTCATTGTCCCTCTCTCTCTTTAAAAAGAAGAAGAATAAAAACAAGAAGAGGAGGAGGAGGAGGGAAAAAGAAAGAAAAACCAGCTGAGCATGTTGTCATCCCAGAGACTGGGGAGGCTGAGGCAGGAGAATCACAAGTTCGAGGCCAGCCTCAACAATTTAACAAAGTCCTAAACAACTTTGTGAGACCCTGTCTCAAAGTAAAAAAGATAAAATAGGGCTGGGGATGTGACTCAGTGGCTGAGTAACCTTAGTTCAACCCTCAGTACCGAAAATAAAAAGTCAAATATACAGGTACAAAGATAAGAGATTCAAACAGTGGCTCTCAGGAGGAGAGGAGAAAACGGTGAGAGGAAAGTAGCAGGTTATGTAAGATAAACAAAGCTAGATGTTTAACATAGGATGGGAGGATCACGGGTAATAAAATTGTACTGTATTTGGGATTTCTGCTAAATGAGTAAAATTCTAACTATTCTTGCCACAAAAATAAAAACTAAAGCCTAACGTTGTAAGATGATAGACACGCTAATTTACTGTAATAAGCATTTCACTCTCTGTATGCACCCCTGACATCGAATCGTATACCTCAAGTATATACGATAAAATTGATCCTGTATAGGATCTGGCTCAGCAGGAGAGCACGCCTGGGTTCAGTCCCCAGTGCAGCACAAACACCGCTGGTATTTCCCCCAGGATGTTCTGTGAGTTGGCAGCAGGAATTAGGTCTGATAAAAGAGGGACTGGGGCTCAGAGTGAGGAAGAGTGTGCCCCAAAGGGAAGTGAGCCCCTAACTCTGCAGATGGCCCTGCTCAGCCTCCAGCCCAGAGTCAGGTGGGGAAAAAGAGGACCCCCATCTCAGCTTCTGAGAAAGGCTTCAGCCTGGGCTTGATCTCCACACCTCCACCAGCACCTTAGTCCCAGCCCCACGGGAATCACGAAGAGACTCCTGATGTGATCCACCGGGGTGCAGCACCCGAGCCCAGGCTGCCTGCGGAAAACAGGCCACACAAAGGCTGGGAGTTCAGCACCGGCACATGTACCCCAATTTAAAGTGGAACTTCCCCTCTGTGCTTGTAGCTTCCAAAGCCTTCCCTGTGTGTTATTTCAGTGGTCTGAACCCCACAACAGAGTCGGGGTGTGTGTGTGAGGGTGGGCGTGGCAGATGTTGTGAACCTGAGGTTCAGGGAAGGTGAGAGATCTGCTCCAGGTCATATGCTCCAGAGCTAGTGATCATATCAACACTGACAAAATCCACAGAAGGTCACATTTGTCAAATGCCTGGCCCCCAGCTAAGCGCCTTCCATGCATATGAGTTCATGATAATCCCAGGAGGAGAATATTGTTATCTTACAGATAATAAAGCAGGGACTTAGAGATGGCAGAATTGGGAAGTCACGGGGCTGGAGTGGTGGCTCAGCGGTTACGGTGCTTGCCTGGCATGCGCAAGTACGTGGGTTCAAACCCCAGCACCATGTACACAGCGAAGTCTTGGAGCAATGAAGGTCACATGAAAAACTGAGTAAAATTGATTCTGCCTTTCCTCTCTCTTTCTCTCTCTCTCTCTGTCTCTCTCTCTCACTGTCCCTCTCTCTTAAAAAAAAAAAAAATTGGGAAATCATTCCCCCAAGCAGCCTGACTCTGCGGAGACTTCTGCAGAGGAGGGACGCGTCTGACTGGGCCTCTGAATCCCAGCGCTCAGATTGGGCCTGGCCGCGTGCGGTGCTGGCTAAACATGAGCAGCATGTTCGTTAGCTGAGTAAGTCTGTCTGGCTGCCTTCATCCTCACCTTACGCCTCCCACACATTTCCCGCTCAGCTCTCTCCTGACCCCTCGCACCTTTCCCGGCGGCCATTTGAGGCCTCTCCCCTGGGAGTTCGGGGTAGCAGGAGCCCTCCACCACCCCACTCCCCATTCCCACCAACATTCAGGGATTGGTGCTTTGTCCCTGTGTCAGTTTTCTGTCACTGTAACAAATAACTGAATCAACTTAAAAAGAGAAAAGGTTGGGCTAGAGATGTAGCTCAGGAGAAGAGTGTCTGCCTGGCATGTGTGAGGATCTGGATACGTCCCAACACCACAAAAGAAGAAAGGGAGAGACAGCGAGAGAGGAAGGAGTGGGGCGGGGAGGCTGGTTTATTGGGGCTCACAAGAGGTTCTAGTCCACGATCAGGTGGACGTATTGTTTTCAGACCTCTGGTGGGGCTGCCAGATGGCAGTGGCAGGGAGTTGGTGATGAAGCAAATTGCTTACCTCAAGGCCACGGGGGAGATGAGGGAGGGGAAGGGGCCAGGGTCCTACCATCCTTTGTGACCTGAAGACCTTACACTAGGCCCTGCCTCTCAAAGTGTTTTTTGTTTTGGAGGAGACAGGGATACTGGAGATTGAACCCAGGGGCACTTAACCACTGAGCCACATCCCCAAGCCCTTTTTATATTTTATTTTGAGACAGGGTCTCGTTAAGTTGCTTAGGGCCTTGCTAAGTTACTCAGGCTGGCTTTGAACCTGTAATCCCCTTGCCTCAACCTCTGGAGTTTCTGGAATTATAGGCATGCACTACATGGACCTACAGGGGACATTCTAGATCCAAACTACAGCAGGCACCACTTCCCCTTGCCGTAGTTTCCCCCCTGCACTAGATATGAGGGGAGTAGACACACAGACTTCTGGAAAAGGGGCTCTAGGATAATTCTGCCCTCTACTTCCCTCTCTTCCTAGGGGGTGCAGGATTCTTTTCTCTTTAGATTCCACAGAGTCCCAGAGATGAAATGCTAGGCAGATGCTGGAGTTGTTGGGCCCAGTTCCAAGATGTGTGTTTCTAAATAGGGAAAATGCTAAAATCCAAGGCAGTGTTCTCTCTAGGGTGGGCCCCACAGGGCGAGGTTCTGGAGGCCCCTTTTGGAAAGCTGACAGTCCCAGCTGCCTCTGCCCCAGGCATAAATCCGTCAATAGCAGAGAGTTTCTGAGCATTTACGGGGTCTGCAGGCAGGAAGAGATGCGAGGTGCCCCTGCCACAGACTAACAGAGCAGGAAGATGATCATCTTCCAGCGCATGATCTCATTTAAGCTTCCCAACCACTCTGAAACCTGATATCATCATCCCCACTTCACTAAGAATGAAGCAGAGGTCTAAGGAACTTGACCAAGATCACGTGCCTAGGAGGTAACTGAACAGAGACCGAAAACACCTAGGCCTTTTGGTCCTAGGCCGGTGTCCTGTCCTTGGAGAAAAGCTGGACCCTTGCCTAGACTTCCTTTAATAATAGCTGCAGAAGTTACAAATGACCCCTGAGCCTCTTACCTGCCCAGGCTCCAAGGGCAGGTAAGATGGGCAGGAACCCCTCCAGGATCCTGTGTTCAGAAACCTGGGCTTTGGAGGTCAGTGAAAGGACAGACTTCCCTGTGCCCTCACTCAGATCAGGCTGCTCAGCCAGGCCCTGCAGATGGCCCTCCTGCCACCTCCCCTCTGGTCTCTCTGTTGCTGCCACTGCTACTGTTTCAGCCCCAGCCACCGGGAACCCCCAGAGTGACCAGCAGCCATGGTGGGAGGCACGCAGCCTCCAATCCCAAGCCCGAAGCCTAACACCCTGATGCCCCTGGGTATCAGGCCCAGTGAGACCTGCCTCTCTTCCAACAGCCTTGGCCACAGTGCACCTAGGGGATCTGAGGATTGACCGATACCTGAGCGCCACCTAGTGTACCACGAACACGTTCCCATTGCCTGCCTGGCCCTGACACATCCATTCCTTCTGTCCAGGGGAAGGACCTCTAACCAGAGGATGCAATCAAATCTAGACTCCTCACATAATGTCAGGGTAATACTATCCCTCCAATCACAGAGAGACCCCAGAATCCAGCGAGGATAGTCCCCTCACAATTTGCAAGGTTTGCTCTGTCACAAGCAGGGCACTGACTTAATTACTTATTAAGGCTTACAATGACCTTTCAAACAGCCTGGTCACATTGCAGTATTCATTGGTGAAAAGTCAACTTTCCTAGTTGGCCACGATTTGGGTAACCTGTTCCTGCAAGTCTTCCTCTTCACAAGAGCCTCAGATAGTGAGCAGCTAAACCATCCTCTGGCCTCAGAGAGGCCCCGCCCCTGTGTGTGAAGCCTGCTCTTCCTGTCCCTGACCTCCCCACTCCCTCTCTTCTCTCCTTGACCATCCAGGCTGCTTGATGATGCCAGATGAGCGCTGAGCACAGACAGGGAGACCAGGCAGACCTGGGTTTGAATCCTGGCTCCAAACCAGTTGCTCAACCTTGAGAAATTCACTGAAGGTTTCTAAGCCTTCCTTTCCTCATCTGTAAAATGGGGCTGCAGCAGATGAGATAACAGCATCAGCCACTGACCAGAGGTTCAAAAACCGCCAATTTCGTCCTCCTCACCTGAATCACCTTTGCTATCTCGAACCCAGAGCATTGATCACCACTACATCTTGTATCTTCATTTCCTGCGGCTCCTGCCCCACTCCACCCCTGACTTGGAACCTCCCACAGGCCATATTTGTTCCCATTCTGCAGTCCAGAGCCTGGACAAGCCCAGGTCTCTACACGTTTTATCTTTTGGAGCCTCTGTTTTCTCACCTTTAAAATAGGATTGGAGGGCTGGAGCGGTGGCTCAGCGGTTTCGGCGCTTGCCTGGCAAGCACGAGGACCTGGGTTCAAACCCCAGCACCACGTGCACAACTAAGTGTTGGAGCAACTAAGGCCACGTGAAAAACTAAATAAAGTTGTTTCTCTCTTTCTCTCTCTCTCTCACTGTCCCTCTCTCTTTAAAAAATAAATAAATAAAATAGGATTGGAGCTTCCGACTTGCACAGTTGGGACAGGGAACAGTTAGAGAACATTTGCAAAGGCACATACACAACTAAGTGGTGGCACACAGTAGGTCATCAGTAAATTGATTTATGACGATGATGACTTGGTAGACTGGGGTTCAAAAATATGTCCAAGAGAGCCAACGTGAACAGAAGCATCTCATCTGCCCAGCTTCAACAAAGACACTGCGATGAGGAGGCAGCAGGCAGGATGGTGCGGGTGGCAATAGTTAAGGCCAGCAGAGGTCAAAACCCAGGCAGGACTGCAGCCCACAACTGGGAGTCCAGAGTGCCACCAGCCAGGGGTGGAAGAAGCTGCTCTTGCCCCGGGTGAGGGGGAAGCAGGCCGAGCGGGGTGGGGGATGAGGGGCGAACAGCCTCTTTATTAACACAATTATTTTATTTGCCAAAAAGTAATCATCCTAAGTGAGGTCAACACAGCTGGCACAGGATCAGCCCTGCAGGCAGCTCGCCCACGTAGCCATAGCAACGGAGCCCACTCACTTCCAGCAGCTTCTAAGGCTGGAGGCTCCTGAAGAAGGAGACCCCCAGATTGCTTTTCCTCCCCCAGAGAGAGCTGAGTGAAAGCCACAGGCATTTGTATTCCCCCTTCCAGCCTCCAAGAGGCAGACCAAGAGCACCTGAGGGAATGTTCCAGCCCAGTTTCACAGGGCTCCATCCATCCTAGCTGGGGGGGGGGGTGTCTCTGCAGCCATCATCTCATTAAAGGGCCTGGGTACCTGTCCACAGAACACAGCTCTGGAGGATTTGGGAGCTGAGGTTTGAGGTCTAAGGTACCATTTGCAAATGCCTTGAAGCCAGGGGGTGTGACAATGACATAGAAGGATTAGACCAGAATCTTGAATGACCCGAAAAACTGGTATGGAGGAAAATACAGTAATCTGGAAGTCAGGGAGGCCTGGGTTCAAGTCCTTCTCTCCCTTCTAGGCCACAGCACCCTCAGCAATTTGCTCTGAACCTCAGTTTACCCATTGCATTCTGTACCCATGACTAGCTTCTCTCTGTGAGATAAGGCCATGAGCAAGACATATCTCTCCATCTGTAATCTGGGCCAGCTCAGCCCTGCCCCAGAGACCCAGGACCTCAGGGGTGAATGGTGAATTCACTGCAGTGCACCAACGTCAGAAGCCAGTTCCAGGGGCTGGAGCGGAGGCAGTGGTTACGGCGCTTGCCTGGCAAGCACGAGGACCCAGGTTCGAACCCCAGCACCACATACACAGCCAAGTGTTGGAGCAATGAAAATCATATGAAAAACCAAATAAAGTTGATTCTCTCTCTCTTTCTCTCTCTCCTCTCAATTAAAAAAAGGCTAATTCCATCATTTTCATCCAAATCACCACGTGTCTCCCCCGTGCTAATGGAAGAGAACATGCTTTGTCCCCAAATCCTCTTGCCTTGAAGTCCAACAATGAGGACCCCAGATCAGAAGTCTGGGAACAGCACAAGGAAGGATGGCGGCCAATCTGGGACCATTTTGCTTGTGCCCGCGGTGTCTATCGCCCTCTGGTGGAAGAGTCTGACAATGCAATGAACAGCTTCACAACCAGGCGGGAGTAAAATGAGGGTGGGGTGACAGGCACAAGGAGGGATTTCAGGGAGGCTTTGGGAGAGGATGAGGCCGAGCAGGAAGGTGGGTGTGGGGATTGGATAAGGAGGGAAGGCATTTCAGTCTGTGAATAGCTCTAATGAAAGCTCTTGGATGCTAAGAGATGTCATTTGAGGGTCAGAGCAAAGTCCAAGAGGAAATGGGAACCAGATTGGGGCTGATTGCAGACACCTTTGTCCACGAGGCTAAGAAGTCTGTACTTTATCCTGGAGGCACTGGGGAGCCCCTGAAGTTTCTGAGCTGGGACAGGACATGTTCTGATTTACATCTGGGCTTATTATTGGGAAAGGGAGCAGAGCAGAAGCAAGTGTTGGAGCCACCTCCAACCAGGGTGTTCTCATTCATTAACAGTAGCAACCCTGGCCTCAAAGAGGAATTTTTTTTTTTTTAAAGAGAGAGGGACAGTGTGTGTGAGAGAGAGAGTCAATTTTATTTAGTTTTTCATGTGGCTTTTGTTGCTCTGCCACTTCATCGGGTATGTGGTGCTGGGATTCGAACCCTCATACTTGTCCTTGCCAGGCAAGTGCAGTAATTGCCAAGCCACCGCTCCAGCCCCTTAAAGATGACTTTTAAAAGACCCTTTCTTTAAAGGGCCTCAAGCAGATGGGTTCTCTGCCTGAGTGCAGAAGAAAGGACTAGGCTGAAGCTCCCAGCTCAGGTTCCCGCCACAGCATCCTTGCCATGGCCCTCACACTGATTAAAAAGGTGTGAAAATTATATGGCTGGGGAGCTGGTCAGGCGCAGGGAGCAGAAGGGGAGAGGCCACACACTGAGGGCCTGCTCAACTCTCAGAACTTTTCTAGACATCTTGGTGGCCCTAGATTGGGGTGAAGGGGCAATAATTTTGAAATTATTAGCCCTGTTCCACAAGAAGAAAACCATGATTTGCTATGGTTAAGAATAGCCCGACATGGGGCTGGAGCAGTGGCTCAGCGGTTACAGTGCTTACCTGGCATGTGTGAGGATACGGGTTTGAGCCCCAGCACCAGATACACAACTAAGTGTCAGAGAAACAAAGGCCAGATGGAAAAATAAATAAAATTGATTCTCTCTTTCTCTCTCTCTCTCCCTCTCTTAAAAAAAATAGCCTGACATCCCAAAGTTCTTCATTCTGAAAGCAGGAAGAGAAACTGAGGCCTCAAGGAAGCCACCACCTCCTCTCAGAGGGAGGACCCTTCTGACCCAGATGCCTCAGGAAACAGTCTAGAGGCCCCATCCTCCTCCTGCACCCACTTCTGCAGTTCTCTTCACTGGCCACAGCAGGGCCCTAGTCTCCCGGGACACACACACTCGCACTCATACCTGCTAGGGCACACACGCTTTGGTGGTGAGAGATCTGGGTATCAAAGACATTCATAGTACAGCTAACTCCCATTTTAGATTCATTGACTTCATCTAAGACTGCCGGTCAGAATCCTTGTCCTGCAGCAGATGACATTGAACAAAACAGGAGGTGGCATGGAGGTATCTCAGGGTAGGCCTGTGCAGAGTTGGCAGACTTCACCTTGCCCTTGGGGAATCCTGACAGTCAGGAGAAGCTCTGAAGCAAGGGTGGTGGTGGAGGGGAGACTTCCTGGGGATTCCTCACTCCCTGCAGCAACTCAAACGAGACCCCTCCCAGGGTAAGTTTTTGTTGTGGTGGTTTTTGTTTATTTGTTTTGGGGGCTTTGGGGGGCTTTTGTTGTTTTTGATGGTGGTACCAGGGTACCAGGGATTGATTAAACCCAGGGGCGTTTAACCACTGAGCCACATCTCCAGTCCTTTTTATCTTATTTTATTTTTTTATTTTGAGCCAGGGTCTTGCCAAGTTCCTGAAAGCCTCACTAAGTTGCTGAGGCTGGCTTTGAATTTGTGATCCTCCTGCCTCAGCCTCCCGCAGGAATTAAAAGCATGACCTACCATGTCCGGCCCAGGGTGAGCTCTTGAAGGGTGATAAGAACAGCAGGTCTGAGAGGGGTCTCTAGGACAAAAGGAAAGACAGAGTGAAGAAGAGGAATGTTCACAGCAGGGCTTGGCACTGGTGCCCGTGGTGCCACCCATACTCCAGCCAGGCAATGAGCTCAGCTCCAGTCCAAACTTTAATCACCGAAGCTCAGGTCTGGCCACAACCAGCAGCAAGGAGGACTAGAGTCTGGGAGGGCTTGGAAGGGAGGCACCTGCCAAGGAGGGTGTGCATGAGATGCATGGATAGCAGGTGGGGCAAGGTTCAGCATCCCTGCCCACAGGGCATGAAATCAGGAGAGGAGGTGGGAGACCACTGAACTACATCTACAGCGAGGGAAAACGTCTGGCCCACTGAGACTCCTAGACCCTAAATCTCAGTCTCTAACCCTAGCTCCCCAAATCCCAACAAGTCTTAAGGTAAGACAACAAGAAGAACTTTCGAGATGCCTGAGCAGGGATGACTCAAAGTGTTCACATCACCCTAAGATGGAAAGAGGGTCTCAGGGCGGGAACTAGAGAACTCCCATTCTTCCCTTGAGGCCAGGCTGTCCTAAGGGAAGAACCGAATGGGTCACATTCTTAACCCCCCCAGTGCTCTGGAGATAGGGTGGGGGAAAAAAGCAGGAGGCCAAATGGGCATCCTCGGGCCCAGGAAACTTATTAGCACCCAGGCAAGATTAATCAAGCCCAGAAACCTCGAGCAGACCCCTAATTAGTTGCTGCTGATAACTATATTTGTCATGCTCTCCAATTATTCCACTGTAAATTTCAGAGTTTAATTGCACCTTGTTCTTCATTGAAGTGTCACTGTTTGCACACGCTCTCCTAATTCTTTAGCAAATTTGACAAAATTCAGCATTAAATATAGATTATCTTTAGATTTCCATAATTAACACAACCAAACTGTCTCAGGCCTAAATATTTCTCCCGGCACCATAAATCCGGCCTGTCCCTGGAACCCAGAGAGCTGCTTCCAGCTCCCGGGCAGAGGCTGCAGGGAGAACACGCACGCACATCCATGAACTTGTATGACACACCTGGGCCGGCTGGGCAGGGGGCAGGCATGGCTTATTGATGGCCCAAGCCTGGAGACACATTCCATCCTCCAGATTTATAGAAGGCCCCATTAAGGTGCCCACCTGGCATGTGGGGCATCTCAGCGGTGTCCTGGGGCTGAAGCCAGTCCAGCACCACAGCTGACCTATAGCCCTGGCAGGGGTTTAGAGACAAGTGGCTCAACCTAGAGCCAGATAGGAAGCCCCCTCCATGAAAGCCAAGGTCTGTAGTTTTCTCCCTATGAAGGCTGACTGTGATGTTTGACACTACCCCAGGAAGGTGACCCAGGCGGTCACCACACACCAGCCCCTTCCGTGGCCCCCTCGTGGCTCAGTCTTCTCTCTCCTGGGGCTCTTTAGGTCAGGTTAGGTGCAGGGAAGGAATCCCTGTCCTCTCCCCATCAGAACTGGAACCTCTTCCATCAGACCTCAAAACCACAAATCTAATGTGTGGTGTCCCACTGCCAAGATGACACAGGGAAAGGGGTGACTGGGAGAGGTCAGAGAACCCTAAGCCCCTTGAAAGCACCACCCAGATTTTGGCCCCTGGGGGCCAAGTCAGGCCCCTTCCCCAGGCTAGCTGTCTCAGGGCATCAGAGCATCAGAGCTCAACTCCTAGCCACGTCCCCACCCCGCGTTCACACACGCCCCGGCCTACACCGGGGCAGGTGCACAGAGACCACACAAACACACACTGACACACAGACACGTCCTGCAGGAAAGAGCAAGCCAGATAAGGAAATATCAGTGCCCAGAAATCCAGGGTCTTGCCCTCTGAGGGGCCACGGTGAACTGGGAGCTCCAGCTCAGCCCTAGCCCCCGCCTGCCATGCCACTACCCAGCCCTGATATCACTCTGTTCCCCGCTGTGACACAGCAGTGATAGTAAGGGGCTGAAAGCGGGAGCAGGCACCTGAGGTGCCTCAAAGTATACTTGCAGCAAATTTGGAAGAAAATCAATGGCATTTAATGAGATTTGATTTTTCTCCATGATGGGTTGGGCTGGGAGCTGTATGGCAGATCTCTGGCTTCAATGAGCAAAGAAATGAGTGCCCCTCTGTCTAGAGGGGCATCCTCCCGCTAGTCCCATTCCTGCCTTCTGGGTCACTGCTGGACCCCATGGAAGCCATTCTGTAATTTGAATGCCACGATCTCTGTCCCAGCCCGCTACCACCACCTCCACCAGGAGCCTCCACTCTCCTGGCCAAACACCCTTTACTCTCCCCACCCCAGCTCCTCACCTCCCAAGTGTGTCAGAATTATCAACAGCATAGAGGAGTGGCTGATGGCAATGATTTTGGATGGATTTGGAAATGATATCTTGGCTATGCCACCAAAATCATAAGTAACAGCAAAAATAGATAAATGACATTACATAAAAATTGAAGACTTCTGCACATCAAGGGGATATCATCAGCAGGGTGAAGAGGCAATCAACACAATGGGAGAAAATACTCACAAAGTATGTACGTGATAAGGGGCTAACACCCAGAATAAAAGAAAGCCCTAACAGCTGGATGGTAGAAGCATATTAACCAGAACGCAAAATGGGCAAAGGGCTTGGGTGGATGTTTTTCCAAAGATGATATACAAATGGCCAGCAAACATGAAAAGATGCTCGTTGCTGCCAATCACCAGGGAAATGCAAATCAGCATCATGATGATTCTTCTCGGTCACCAGTGGAAACTTCTCCAAAATAGAAGCAACTTTCAGCAAATACAATAAAAAAAAAAGAAAAGAAAAAGAAAAAAATGTGATGTAATTCCTTGCATCTTATCAGATCATAATGGAATGAAATTAGAAATCAACACCACAAAAACCACCTTACAGAAACTATACAAACACATGGAGATTAAATAATACCCTTTTAAAAAACATTTTTAGTTGTAGATGGACCTGATACCTTTATTTTATTTATTTATTTTAATGCAGAACTGAGGATCGAACCCAGTACCTCACACATGCGAGGCAAGCGCTTTACCACTGAGCTACTAGCCCTGCCTTGAACAAAGAATGATGAACGGATAGAAGAAATCAGGGGAGAAATTTAAAAATTCTCAGACTTGAGGGTGGAGGGATGGCTCCGTAATTCTAGAGCACTTGCCTGGCATGCGTGAGGACCCAGGTTCGAACCCCAGCACCATATACACAACTAAGTGTCAGAAGAACAGAAACTGGATGAAAAAAATAAATAAAATTGATTTTCTTCTTCTCTTTCGCTCTCTCCATCTTAAAGAAAAAAAAAATTCTTAGACTCAAAACCACAGTGAAGGCTGGGCGTGGTAGTGCACACCTGTAATCCCAGCAGCCTAGGAGGCTGATGCAGGAGGATCGCAAGTTCAAAGCCAGCCTCAGAAATTTGGCCAGGCCCTGAGCAACTCAGCAAGACCCTGATTCAAAGAAGAAAAAAAAAAGCCTGGGGATGTGGCTCAGTGGTGAAGCTCCCCTGTACCAAAAACAAAACAAAACAAACAAACAAAAAACCCCACAATGAATGTCCAGTATAGCTCAGTGCTAGAGAGGCCCCAGTTTCGATCTCTAGCTTCAAAATCAAAAACAGAGCAAAATAAAGCAAACAAAAAATTTACTGAGATATCATCTCACACTCATTAGGTTGGCTACTATTTTCTAAAAAATAGAATAAGAAATGTTAGTAACGGTGTGGAGGGCTGGAGCGGTGGCTCAGCGATTACAGAGTAGAGCTTGCCTGGCATGTGCAAGGACGCAGGTTCCAACCCCAGCACCACATACACAAGGAAGTGTTGGAGCAATGAGAGCCACATGAAAAACTAAATAAAATCTATCCTTTCTCTCTCACTGTCCTTCTCTCTTAAAAAAAAAAAAAACAGGATGTGGGGAAATTGGAACTCTTGTGCACGGTTGGTGGGAACGTAAAACAGTATCACTGCTATGGAAATTCCTCAAAAAAATAAAACCCGAGGGGCTGGAGCGATAGATAGCTCAGTGGTTGGAGCACTTGCCTGGCATGCACAAGGACCCAGGATCAAACCCCAGCATCCCATACACAACTGTCAGAGAAACAAAGGCCAGATGGAAAAATAAATAAAATTGATTCTCTCTTTCTCTCTCTTTAAAAAGAAAAAAATTAAAACTCAGATTACCATATGATCTGGCAATCCCACTTCTGGGTATATATATCTCCAAAAGAACTGAAAGCAGGATCTTGAAGAGATTTTCACACCCCTGTTCCCAGTGGCATTAGTCACAGTAGCCAAGCAGAGGAAGCAACCCAAGTGCCCGTCAGTGGGTGAACGGATAAAGAAAACGTGTATAACCCAACAGAGGATTATGCAGTCTTAAAAAGGAAGGAAATTCATGGGGCTGGAGTAGTGCTCTGTGGTAGAGCACTTGCCTGACATGTGTGAGGACCTGGGTTCGAATCTCAGCACCACGCACACAGCTAAGTGTTGCCGAAAAAAAAAAACAGGATGAAAAAATAAATAAGACTGATTTTCTCTCTCTCTCTCTCTTAAGAAAGGAAGGAAATTCTGACACATACAACAACATGGAAGGACACAATACTAAGTGAAATCAGTCATAAAAAGATAAACATGATGCCACTGACGTGAGCCATCTAAAGTTCCCACACTCAGGGCTGTTGGCATAACTCAGGGGTAGAGCATGTGCCCACCACATTCAACCTTCAGCATCAATAACAATAATAATGACAAGAAAGTTGTCAAACTCACAGAAACAGAAAATAGAGTGGTGGTGTCAGGGACTGGGGATGAATGGGGAGCTGCTGTTTAAAAGGTATACAGTGAGGCCAGGCATGGTGACACACACCTGTAATTTCAGTGACTCTGGAGGCTGAGGCAGGAGGATTGCAAGTTGGAGGCCAGCCTCAGCAATTTAGCAAAATTAAAAAATAAAATAAAAGGTATACTGTGTCCATTTGTAAGGTGAAGAAGATCTGCAGATTTTAACACAACTAGTTAAAGTGGTAACAACAGCAACAGTCAGACAGACTTGGGTTTGGGGCAGAGCTCTATGGTTTCCTAGCTCTGTGACTTGGGACTAGTTGCCACACATCTCTGAATCTCTGCAGCTCTACAAGGGTCACAATGAAAACTCTCTCATGGGGTGGTTGTGATCATTATGTCACTGACAAAGGCAGGTGATGTGCCTGGGATGTAGACAGCAGTTTTATGAAACTCCAGGCCTGGTCAGAGCAGTAGAACTATGTTCTGGAATCTACCTTGTGTGGAGATGGTCCAGTTTGGAGCCTGGAGTTGGGGCAGCTGTCCATCCCCAGCTGAGGCCACTCTGTATTTCCACTACCTCTCTGTACATTATTTCCACCTCTCCTTCATGTGGATGTTGGCAGGGGATGCTTAGGTTTGAACCCAGGACCTCACACACACTAGGCAAGTGCTTTGCCTCAGCTACACCCCTAGTTCTTTTTAATTTTTTTTTTTTTTTGAGGAAGGGTCTCATTAAGTTGCCCAGCCTGGCCTTGAACTTGTGATCCTCCTGTTTCAGCCTCCCAAGCAGTTGGGATTACAAGTGTGGCACGGTGCCCCCGCCCCACTCTCCTTCTTTTTGTCTTCACTCCAGCCACCCTGCCCTCCTGGCTGAACTAGAGGACATCAGGCATGCACTGCCCCCACGGCCCTTGATTTGATGTTTCCACTATCTGGAATGTTCTCAGCCAGCTCACTGCTTCCCTTCCATCAAGTCAAGTCATGCTCTTAGTGCAACCTAACTACCTCATTTGTTTGCAGACTTGCTCACTCAGTAGGTGCTCAATAAATACTTGTTAATTGACATAATGAGCTAAGCCTTGTCCTTCTGTCCTCAGAGGCCCTCTGTCCCCCAACCCTATTCCCATCCTGAGTCCTGGGGGTCTACAACTTTAAGGACCCCCACTCCCAAGTACTGGGAGAGGAGGGGGAGCCCCACTTTCCCAACAGCCCCAGGCTCCCAGCTGTCACTGCACCCCAGCCTCAGATCCAATTCTGTCCATCAATACTAGCCTCCAGCAGCCACAGTTGGACGCCCACCCCAATCAATAACCAGCGGCTGCCATCGATCAGCCCCCAGGGCAATGGGAGCCAGGGGAGAGGTAGGGAGAGGGGCAGGCAAGGGGGTGCAGACACAAGCCCAGAGAAGGGGCAGACACAGGGAGCCTCAGTGACCCAGCCAGGCAGGCAGAGATCATCAGAAAGCTGAGACAGAGATGAGAGGGCAAGGAGGCAAAGATGCAGCCTCAGAAGGAGGCCCCTGAGAAGGAGGAAGAAGAGGGACAAAAGAAAGGATTGCCAGGGGCCAGAGCGGTGGCTCAGCGCAAGGACCCAGGTTCAAACCCCAGCACCACAAGCACAACTAAGTGTTGGTGAAGCAAAGGCCAGATGGAAAAATAAACAATTGATTCTTTCTCTTTCTCTCCCTCTCTTGAACAAAAGCAGGAAGGAAGAAAGCAAGAATTGCTGAAGGCTTGGGAGAAAGCAGCCCCTGGCTTCACCTTACGGAGAGAAACTAAGCTCAGAGGTTAAGAAACTGGTAAGACTGTACCTAGAGGGTTAGGTGCAGAGCCAAGATTTGAACCCAAGTCTAGGGTCAGGAGTGGAGGCTCTTGGCAGGAGCCCTGAGCCATCACTGCTAGTGTCCCAGGCTGGTGTGCAGATCGGGCTTGGTCTCAGCAACAGCCTCCTAGCTGGGGTTGAGCTGGAGTCCCTCCCCACCCCACCCCTGCCTCAGCTCCCTGCCACCCTCCCAGACCCTTCTGAGTACCACAGCATGACCTTGGGCAAGTTCCACATCCCAGCCAAGTCTCGGTTATTTATCTAAAAACCAAAGGTTGGTCACAGCACCTACTCCAAAGCATCAGCACCGTAAGGATTAAATGAGATGAGGCATGGCGAACTCTGAGACGTGGCAAGTACATAATCAGTGCGTGTGCCAGCAGCACCACCATCATCACCACCACCACCTCATTACTTCTGCTCCAAGCATGGCTTCTAGGACCCACACCCCCAAGGTGAGATTGTTGTAAGCACATGTGTCAGCCTCAGGGCTCAGATTCAGACAAGATCCAGCCCCTGGTTCCCCCATATATGGGAGGGGCCATCTGTGCAGGGCCTGGGTGCAGATGGTCTCAGCAGAGCCCAGGGCTTGAGGGGGGTCTGCAGAGGCTCCCCTCAGCCCTCAATTAGCTCCCTTGTTCAGGAGAATCAAGAGCAGCTGCGGCTGCGGCTGTAGGATAATTTGTGACTTGCCTCCTCTGTCGCTGTCTGGAAGTGGAAGGTCAAGGCCGGCTGGAAATGTGCTGAGAGACTTGCCCCTCCAACCCACGATAGGGAGAAGGAGGGGCGCAATTAGTCTTCAATCTCAGGATTCATTCCTGTGTCCATGTGTCCATTTTAAACACCCAGAGGGAGCCGGCCCTGTGCTGGTACCTGGGAAACTGACTCCCACCTTGATAATCTGGGGGAGCCGGCTATGTGTCTGCAGAGGCTTGTGGTGGTTGACATGAGGACAGGGGGCCTTTCAGACTCCTTGTATGGAGGGACCAAGCCCACTGGCCTTCCGCTTTCACTTTCTAAGGGAAACTGTTCAGTTCATGGACTTTGAGGTTGCAGATAAACCAGGAAAGGTACTGCTTTTCCTGGAGCCTCCCTTCTGATACCCACAAACCTTAGCAGAAAAGCCAGGAGCCTGAGGGGCCTGGGGTGGGCTTTGGAGGTGTGGAAGGTCCAGGCCCAGCCCCTCCTCCCCCACCCAGCTGCTGCTGAAGGTGTCCTCTGAAATGCAACATTGTGACAGAGAGGGCATGGGGTAGGGGCAGAGGGCAGGGGGCAGGGGACAGGCATTTTCATAAAAACCCTTCTTGGCCTGTGGTTGAGAAGAACCTTGTTTAGAAGCAGCCTCTGCAGAGTCAGAGGTATAAATCTCCTGGTCCCATGCAGTGACTGGCCAATATGGGAAAGAAGCTGGGCCCATCGTGGGGTCAGAGCTCACGCCCTGCCCTGCTTCTCAGGGACATGCTAAAGGTCCTTCTGCTCTATCCACACCCCAGAAGTCTAATTAAGGCTGTGATTTTAAAAGATATTTTGGAGAGCAGTTTGCCCATAGTAAAATAATAATTGTTATCAGTTATTGAGAGTTCACAATTTGTAGGGCGCTATGCTAATCCCCCATGAGTTGTGGTATCCTCATTTTACAGAAAAGGCAAATTAATGTCCTAGAAAGATCAGCAACTTGCCATCCAGCTAGGAAGAGGTGAGTGAGGACTGGAAGCCAAGACAAGCCACGCTCACGCCAAGTCACGCAGGATTCCCACGGAAGGGGAGGTAGCAGGCTGGGGTGCTGGGACCTATGGACTAGAGCTCCATGAGGGCGGGTAAAGGATGGGCCACCTGAGACACGTCTCCTGACCAGGCTTCCAGGACCCCCAGAAGGAACAATGATGGCTTCATTGTCCATGGCTGCCTCTCCCGGCATAAAACCCTCTCCGTGCACATCTGGAGCATAGACCTGAAAGTGAGGGGCACTGAGCTCAGGGCTGGGCAGGAGGCAGTTAGAACTTTCTGGAAGCCTCTCCTCCCAGAATGAGCCAAGACCACCAGGGAGGTGTTAATGAAACAGGGAAGCTGTGAACAGACCCAGGAGTGATTCCAATCTGACACCTCTACCCCAGCCCCTACCAGTAATGAGCTGGGACCTGCCCTTCTCTCCAGAGAGGGGTGAGGGAAGAAGTCTATCTCTGTAGCTTCCCCCACCCCCCTCATCTTCATCATTGCTATTTGCATTGTGGTTAAAAGCTCACATTTATCGGGCACCTACTGAGTGTGTCTCAGGCACTGTGTGGTCTTTTTCTAGAATCCTATCATTAATCCTTACCTGAACACCTCCATGGTAAGTAGGACTCTTATTTCCATTTTATGGGTGAGGGAAACTGAGGCTGTCAGGTTAAGTGACTCAAGAAGAACCCACACTGGGACTGTCTGACTCAGAAGTCTGTTCTTTGTGCTTTTGGTACCGCCCCTGACATGCGCCCAGGGGACTCCAGGCACATTGGTGTAGCTCCAGAGATGGAGCTGAGGTGGTGCATAAAAGCAGCGTGCCCACTGTGTGTCCTCCAAGTTCCAGGACTGGGAAGAAGGCTGGACAGAATGCCAGCCCCACCTCCAAGCCTTGCGGTCCCCCTGTGTTCTCTGCAAGTCTCCTTTGCACACAGGGAGCTTTGAGGTTGGGGGGATTCCAGTTCTGCCCACTTCCTAGAAGGAGAGGGCGAGGGCTGAAGAGGAGAAGTATTGCTGGGAAGCCACCCGCCCCCGCTCCTGGCTGCAGGAAGGAGGAGCTGGGAACCTTTGTGAGTGGAGTCCCATGTTTGTAAACATCATTAATCAGGGATTAGCAGATGGGCATGCTAATTGCACCTGTGGAAGTGAGAGACCTCAAGGTTGATTACATTAACAAACTGTGGGGATCCCCTAGTGCCTGGCCCTGCAGGAGTGAGTGAGTGGGAGGGGGTCTAGTGTAGGACCCCAAACTGGGGGAAGGGACGTTTGACAATTTAGCCTTCTGCCAAAAAAGATTCCAGCCCTGGAGGGGCTCATGGGTGCTGGCCTTTATTCAGCTGTTGAGAATACTGTCAGCCCCCAATTCTTTTGAGGCTCTTCTCTTCTTGAGGGCAGGGGTGGGTAAGAGTGGGAGAGGAGTGACAGAAAGAAAGCTTGTGAATGTCCTTTCCACCTCCTCCCCTCTCCAGTTCCTACCAGTCTCAGGGTAAATCATGGTGTGTTGCAACTGAAAGGGACCCTACAGCCTATGGGGAAACTGGGACAGATTGGAAGAAAACAGCTGGTGCCCTGACCTCAGAGTCTGTATTCAGGTGGCCCAAGGAAGAGCTACCACCCTCCTCCAGGCTTGGGGCTGAAGGCTTTCTGTATATGACCTCTTTTAATCCACACCACAGTCATCTGAAGGACACTATTGTTATCTCCATTCTGTAGATGATGGAAAATGGACTCTAGCAAATGTAAGGGATGTGTCCACATTTACATGACTACAAGCCAGAGTTGGAACTCAAAGAAAGCACTATTTAACAGCCAGGTCCTGCCCCGAACCAATGCTGTTCTCTCCTGATTTTACCCCAACCAATTTGTAGTTTCCATGTGGGGCTCGGTTCTAGAGAGCTCAGCGGGACTTGGAGCCACACATGGAGGGAGCACTGGGACACTGCGTTCTTTTTCATCATGTGTGGTGGTCAGGGTTCTCCAGAGAAACAACCAATAGGGTGTATGCAGGTATTGTTTGAGTGCAAAGATTTTAAGGAAGCTTGGCACAGTGGCACATTCCTGTGATCCTGGCCGCTCCGGAGGCTCAGGCTGAAGGATTACAAGTTCAAAGCCAGCTTCTGCAACTTGGTGAGGCCCTAAGCAATTTAGCAATTTTGACCCTGCCTCAAAATAAAAAATAAAAAATGGCTGGGGATGGGGCTGGAGTGGTGGCTCAGTGGTTAAAGCGCTTGCCTGGCAGTTGTGAGGACGCAGCTTCAAAAGCCAGCACCATGTACACAACAAAGTGTTGGAGCAATGAAAGCCACATGAAAAACTAAATAGAATTGATTCTCTCTACTCTCTGTCCTTCTCTGTTGAAAAAAAGAAAAAGGCTGGGGATGTGGTTCAGTGGCGAAGCACTGCTGGATTCAATCCCTGGTACAAAAGAAAGAAAGAAAATCACTACACTAGGCTTTTGGCCAAGAGTTCAGGGTGGTAGAGGCAGTATGGTATCTGCTGTGCTCAAGCTCAGCAGAGGTCAGAGCCTGCGTGGCAATCAAGGCCAGAGAATTCAAAAGGGGACAGATGCTAGTGGTGAAGAGTGCAGTTTATGAAAGGGGTCCTTTTTTTGTACCCAGGATTGAACCTAGGGGTGCTTAACCACAGAGCCACATCCCCAGCCCTTTTTATTATTATCATTTTACATTTTGAGACAGGGTCTTACTAATTCACTTAGAGCCTCACTAAATTACTGAGACTCGCCTTAAACTTGCAATCCTCCTGCTTAGCCTCCTGAGCCACTGGGATTATAGGCATGTACCCTTTTGAAAGGCTTGAGCCCTTCTGAAGTTACTCAAATTTTGTTCTAAATTGGCATTGCCATTAAATTCCAAGCTAAATACATTCCAGATGGGAGTCCAGAGGAAAAAGACAGAAACTATTTATTAAGCTTCTACTACACATGAGGCACCAAATTCCTGCTGCTCTCTATATCCTCCCAGGAATCCAGGAAGTAGGATCATCCCCCTTTCACGGAAGAGGGGACTGATGCTCAGGTGTGTAGGTAAGTTACCCCAAATCACAGTGATCAGGATTTAGGGATTGCTGTTCTCCCAACAATGGTCCAGGGCAGTGGTTCTCAATCAGGGATAATTTGGTGGTCTGGAGAGTTTCGGTTTCATAACAGAGAGCAGGAGGGCAGTGCCACTGGCATCTAGTGCCTAGAAGCCAGGAATATTGATAAATGTTGTACAATGCTCAGGATAGCTCTCAGAGCAAGGAATTAATTATCTGGCCCCAAATATCGGTGGTGCCAAGGTTGAACATTGCTCTGGTGGTTCTCAGCCACAGCTGCACATTACACCCATCGGAGGAGCTTTACAAACCCTGATGGTCAGGTTGCACCCAGACCCACTGCACCAGCCACTGTGTTGGGCTCTTTTCTTTAAAGTTTTCCAGGCGGTTCCAACGTGCAGACAAGTCCAAGGATGGTGTTCTGCATTATTTACGCTGTGGCTTCTCTCTACTTGTGGGGAATTGGTGAAGGAATATCAAAAATCTGTCTGGGCTGCACAATGAACGGCAATCCTATCCTCACCACCTCACGGACACAAAGGTGAGGTCGTTGGGTCATTGCATCGGTTCCTTCCACTGGGATGGGGGTGTGTGGTACAGGTGGTGGCATTTGCTAATTTTCTGTTTCTAAAGAGTCTACAGCCAGAAGTTTCCCCAGGTGGCAGAAAGAGCTTTTCCGGGACTATGGACCAAAGAGCAAGGCTGCCACCTAATGGAGGAACTGGGATAGATCAACCCATTCGTTGAGTGCCTAATGGATACCAGGTGATGTTTTATTTGATCCTCACAACAACCCTGTGAGGTAGGTAGGCAGGTGCAGACCAAGGGGTCTGGGCAACTTTAGGCCTACACTGGAGCAGTCCTTAATTTATACTCTGTTTATGCCACAAGAAAACCTCAGCCTCCCTCTACAGCCTCATGTTCAACATTCACCACAGGTAACACCTGGTTCAAGAGGAATCTGACCCCCGGACAGGGTTGTGGATTCCCTACTGATGCCTCAATTTCCTCTTGACTTCTGTCCTAGCCCACCCTGGAAATTAAAAAAATGCCATCTCTGAGTACAAGTCCAACAGTAAAATAGGAGGCTAAACTTCCTAGGGTTTTTACCGCAAAGTCCCCTGCCTTATGGTCTAATGACTGGGATTGATACACAGGGGCTTGACACACACTCCAGAAGACACCAGCATGTCAGAGCCTGTGGGTGTATATGCAACTGTCCCAATGCCAGCACATGCTCATCTTGGACAGGCCATGTCAGTCCCCATTTTGCCTCTCTTTTTCTGAACCTGAAGACAATTCTGGGTGCTGAGCTACTCTGAGTCCTTCAGAAGTAGCTGGTGGTTCTTGTGGGTCTTGGAGAAGATTCCCTCTCTTCTCCTCTGCAAGGAAACCTTTCCTCTGGCTGCAAATCAAGTGAAGAAGAATTCCTACACAGACAAGGAGAACAAGAGAGACAGAGGAGAGGAAGGGCTATAAATCGGGAACCCTTGACTCATGCCAGGCGTGCCCTCATTTCATTCTCAAAAAGAGGTATTTCCCCCATTTTGCACATAAAGCCATGGACACACAGAAAGACCAAGTAGCTTGTTTAGGATCAATCAGTCAGGAAATGGGATGAGAGAAAAGCTGCACCTATGTGGTTAGAAGGCAACAGAAAAAAAAAAAAAAAAAGGAAGTGACTGACCTGCAGCCACGGACACATTCAAGGACTCGAGTCCAGGAGGCAGCTGGCGCCCAGGCAGAATGGTAAGGAGGAGCTGGCAGGAGGCCTGCACCTTCTGAGACAGACCAGAACCCTCATTCCCTGCAGGGCATAGGGCAGAGGGTTAGGGAACCCCAGCTAGACACCCAGGTGCTCAGGAAATGTACATCAGCACTGAAGAGCAAGGACATCTACCTACCCAGCACAAGGAGAGTAGGCCGGTCCCAGAGGAACTCTAGGCAATTAGTGATGGGGGTCCTGGAGGACTGGGGAGTCTCAGGCTCCTGGCAGCCCACTGTGCCTGCCACAAGCCAGCCTTGCTGGGCTTTAGCCTGAAAAGAGGAAAGAAAATATCATGTCATAGCTCACCAAATCTTCATCAGAACCCTACAAAGAAGAGCCCAGGCTTGCCCATATGTGCCCTCACTTGAAGATGAATTCAATTTAGTCAATAGTCGTTAAGCACCTCATCCTGGGCAAGCTCTGTTCTAGGCACTGAGGATGAGCCTGTGAACAAAATAAACAGAACAAAATCCCAGTCTGTGGAAGGATGATTGGGGAAGGCCTTGTTGGAATGACATGTAAGTGTAGGCCTGAAGATGATGAGGGGGGCACCAGGCAGACATCTGGGGGAAGAATACTCCAAGCAGGACGATCTGCAGGTACAAAGGTCTGACGGCCTTCTTTGCCTGATGTGTATGAAGAACAGTAAGCAGGCCACCAGAAAGGGAGCTGTCAATGAGACAAAACAATTGCCACATAATGTAGGACCTTGATAGCTGCTGAAGGACTGAGGCTTTTACTCTGAGAGATGCAAAGGCTTTAAAAGGTTTTGTGCAGAAAAGCCACATGGTCTGACTTACACTTCAACAGAATCACTCTGCCGGCTGTGCTGACAACCAAGAACAGATGCAAGGAGACCAGTGAGGAGGTTTCTGCAATAATAGTCAGGAGACTATAGTGACCTGCACTATGGTGGTAGCAATGGAGATGGTGAGAATTTGGCAATAACACCAAGGTAAAGCAGAAAGGATTCGGTTACAGAAGGAATATGGTACGAGAGCAGGAAGTCAAGGATGACATCGAGTAACTGCCACCAATTGGACAGGGTGTGCTTCAGAAGGAACAGGTGCTCAGCTTTGGACATGTGTGAAATACCCATTAGAAGCAAAGAGATTTGGAGGAGAAAACCAAATGAGTGAGTCTGGAGTTCAAGGGCAAGATCCAGGCTAGGGTACACATCTGGAAGGCATTTAAATATGGGTGTATTTAAAACCAACAGACTAGATGGATCAACAAGAAGTAAATTTATTCAGAGAAGAGAGCCAAGGACTGAGACCCGGAAAATGTAATGTTTGGAGGTGAGGGAATTGAGAAGCAATCACCAAAGCTGACTTCAAGAAAGAGCTCAGCAACAGCAGGTGGAAAATGAGAGAATGTGGGCTGGGGGTGCTGCTTAGTGGTACAGCACTCGCCTAGCGTGCGTGAAGCCCTGGGTTCAGTCCTCAGGACCACAAAAAAATTTAACAGCCCAGGTGAGGAATATTTCAGGGAGGAAGGAGTGGTCATCTGTGCCAGATGTTGATGATGGCTCATGGTAAGGATTGAGAGCAGATCCTTGGATGCAGCAACATGGAGGATGTTGCTGACCTATCAAGGGTTTCAATTTAGTATGGGAGTGAGGATCTGCTGGTGTGGGGACAAGAGAGATTGGGCCCACCAAATCTGAAGTAACACAAGCTGGGGAAACTTTAACTATGAAGGGGGAGATGCAGGGAGGAGAGAGGAAGGAAGGAGATGGAGGGAAAAGGGGGTACACCTGAATCCCATGAGAAATCAAAATATACAGGCATATAAATCTAGGAATTTCAATTAAAATACATGCATATGATCATTTCTATATGTAACATGGGGGGAATTACAGAGGAGACATGAGATGGGGAGTGGGGAAAGGGGGAAATCCTTGACAATAATTGGGATTAAGCTACTTTGTCATTACATATACATGTATGAGCAGGTAGCAATGAATCCCTTCAATATGCAAGATTATGTTGAACCAATTAAAAAAAATAACTAATTGGGGCTGGGTGTGGTGCCACAAATCTATAATCCCAGTGGCTCAGGAAACTGAGGCAGGAGGAGCGAAAGTTCAGAGCCAGCCTCAGCAACTTTGTAAGACCCTGTCTCAAAATAAAAAAACTAAGCTGGGCTGGGAATCTGACTCAGTGGTTGAGTGCACCCATGGATTCAATCCCCAGGACCTAAAAAAAAAGAGGGAAAGAATGTTCATGAATGTGATGAGAGTGAAAGTGAGAAACTGAGAGAAAAGAGATATTGCTGGAACAGTGGTGTCTTTGAGTGGGAAGAGATGGTGTCTGGCACAGGCCTATGCTTGAGGCACCTCCAGTTCTTCCATAGTAAAACAACAGAAAAACAACCATGGGTCCCTGCTGCTGCTGATGACTGGAGCTTATGTAAGTGTTCTCCAGAGTGTTTTTGCTTTTTCAAGAGATCCTTGTTCAGGGGCTTGGAGTGAAGAAGGGAAGCTCCATCTCCTATTAGGCTTGGCCAGAGTTCCTCTGAAGGGGGCTCCCGTAAGAAGGTACTGCCAGCAAATACCTCTGGGCATATGCTGTTCTATGTAGTAGCCACGAACCACATGTGACTACTAAGTAATAAAATGTGACTAGTCCAGGTAGAGATGTATTTTATGTGAAAACTGTTAAATGAGATGTAAAATATTTCAATAATATTTAAAATATGTTGAAATTATAATATTTTGGATATACTGGGTAAAATGCTAAAATTCATTTCACCCTTTCAGTGTGGCTACTAGAAAATGTAAAATCACATATATGGCTTCTATTATGTTTTATTGGGCAGCAATTTTCGACCTCATCCCAGAGCTCTCCCTTTCAAGGGTGAATTTCTCTGACCCTGTTGTCAGAGGGGCCGCCAAATACATAGCAATATACTGCCCCCTTGTGTCCAGCAAGGGAAACACAACTGAAAACGGACAGACCGACTGGAGAGGTCAAAGGCTGAGATCTTCCCCACTGGAGGGACACAGGTCTCCTGTGCGCCAGCTCTCCAGAGCTGGACAACAAGCATTGCTGAAGACCTACATAGTGGGCAATGAGACACTGAAATACTTAGAGAGGGGGCAAAGAAGATTGCCTGGGGAAAGGGTACTGGAGACTGAACTCGGGACTTTGTGCATGCTAGGCAAGCGCTCTACCACTGAGCCACATACCCTGCCCAAGCGAGCAAGTAAAGGGAACGATGCCAGGAAGTACCTAACTTATGACAGTGCTCCACTTGTGGTTTTGAAAATTCTAGGACCCTTCTCTTCCCAATGGGATGTAGAAGGCCATTAGGAATCAACGCCAACACGCCCCTTCACTCCCCTTCCACCATTCACTGCTGGTGAGTGTCCTTGAAGAGGCTGAGCTAGGCTCATTTCTTTCCTTTCCCTCCCTTCTCCCTTTCCATTTACCTGTAAAAAACCTGTCAGGTCGTCAGTGGAGAACACGTCCATCACCTCCACAGCTCCCGCGCTGGCCTTGCTGACTACTGGAGTGAGGGGGCAGCTGTAAAGATTCCCCATGTTCCGCTTTAGGCTGGGCAATCTCAAGCCTGGCGTCCCACCCACCTCCGGGCTCCCAAGGGTTTGGGGTGCAAGTTCTGGTGATGGGCAGGCGTGGCTGAGGAATCACCCAAAGGCCAGAGTGCTTAGGAACTCGGCTGCACCTCCAAGTTGGGTAAAAGGGGAACAAGGGATGTCCGTGCCTGTTTCTCCGGCTGATGATGACTGTGTCCACTCCAAGGAAGTAAGCGGAGCGCAGCACAGCCCCAAGATTCCGGGGATCCTGGAGCCCCTCAAGGACGAGCCACAGCTGCTGCTGCTGGTCGCCTGGGCTTGCCTCCTTGCAAGGCCGGGGCCGCAGTGGGCTCACCTCCATGCAGACGCCCTGGTGCACCTGGTAGTCGCACAGGGCGTCCAGCTTCTGCCGTCTGGGCCGTAGGACTGGGATGTTCCGCGCTTCCGCTACCCGCAGCAGCTCGGCCCGCTCCCCCTGTACTCCAGCCCTGCCGGCTTGGAGCAGCAGCCGGGACACGCGGCGGCGGGCAGCCCGCAGAGCCAGGAGACACGGGGACAGGCCAAACAGAAGCTCTAGCCGCGAGGTCGGGGCCAAGTCATCCAGCCTCAGGCGGCTTAGCTCCTCCCCGCCAGGCCGCTCCCGCACCGCTTGGGAGAAATAACGGGCGACCAGGCGACCCGAGCAACAGGTCGCGTCCCTGATAGTCGAGAGCAGTCCCATTGCACCGGCTGCGCTGGGAACTCGAAGCCCTCCGCTGCGTCCCGGCGAGCAGTCGTCCCCGATATAGAGATGAGGACCCGCTGGGTGCACTCACCCAGTCCTCTCAGATACGGACGAACAGACCCGACTATCAGCTCGAGGACTTCCCTGAAACCGATAGCAAAGCCCAAACAGGTCCCTCCAGAGATTCCACATGGGTTCTCCCCTTCCGGGTTCCGGCAGACCCAACCGCGCCGTCCTCACGGCGCACCGCGCATGCCCGGACGCCAGTAAGTTCCCCCCGCGCCCTCTATAGGGCTGGCTGAGCAAGAACGCCACCGCAAAGCGGAGGGTGGGCCACCTGCAGCGAGGCGGAGCTGACCTTTTGGCTGTGCAGCTCAGAGGTCCCAAGAGACTGGGGGCAGGCGCGTTCACTCAAGCACCAGCAAAGGACAATTTGCTGGTTGGCCTTCCTCTTCAACCAAACCAGTTTTGATGCTTTCCTCCCCATATCCGGGAACATCCCAATTGGGAACATTTCCCACAGGCAGCTTCTCATCACCAGTCACTGGGACCCCAACCATACTTTGCACCCCTTGGCCGCTTTTTCTTTTAAGAAGTGGCATCTCTGGGCCTCCCTCGTGTCCCAGCTGACAGGTCAACTGATGCCCTTAGCCTCTAGGTAATGGCTGGACTCCTTTGCTCAATGCTCAGATCCCTAGTGGTCCAGGCAGAAAGTACCTTTTCAGCCTTTTCTTCTTTCTCATTTATTGATTTTTGAGACTGAATCTTGCTGTGTTGCCCAGGCTGGCCTTTAACTTATGATCCTCCTGCCTCAGCCTTCCAAGTATCCATTCAGCCCCATCTTGCTCTTGCATTTTTTTTTTTTTTTTTTTTTTTGGTGACCAGGGATTGAACCCAGGGGTGCTTTACCACTGAGCATTATCCCCAGCCCTTTTTTACGTGTAATTTTGACTCAGGGCCCCACTAAATTACCTGAGGATGGCACTGAACTTAGCCTCCTGAGATTACAGATCTGGCCTGCACTGTTTTTAGTGTGCTATTCACACAACATTGCACTCTTGCAGGCCTCCAACTTTGCAAACGGTTTGCCTTCCTTCTCTGTCTTCAGCAAACTCCTCTCCATTTCAAGACCCAATCTAACCCTCTCCTGCTTCCCAAGGTAATCTATAGTCCAGAAGTGATGCCCCAAAGCCACCCCCATGGAAGAAATTCTGGATCACAGAGAAGGGAAGAATTGAAAGACACTCCTGAAGCCCAGGTAAGCTGGTTGTGATTTTCCTTTTTTTAATTATCACAGTGAAATCTACTGGGAGCCAGGCCCTAGTATTCAGCGGTCATAGAGTGGAGTGATGGCCCCACTGGGAGCCCAGAAACCTAGATTGGGGTGAAGAGCTGAGAAGGGGAGGTCAGGGGGAGTAGTGGGGCAGGAAGCCTAGAGCCCTAGACAATCATTCAGATATAAGGTGAGGGCCTCTGTGACCCCAACCCTGAGAAGCAGAGGTTGGGGTGCAAGGAGATGGGAAAGTCCCCTTTTTGGCCATATCCCCTTTCCCAGGTCAAAGGGAAGAGACTGAGGAGAGCAAAGGCCAAGAAGACCATGAAGGAAACCCAGAGCACATTAACAGGTAAAGCAATCAGGGACTCCCTCCTCCTCTCCCCAGCCCATTGTTCACATTTGCAGTGGAAATGATTTGATGATATTAAAACTTCAAATATATTTTCTAGCCCTTGGTGGGGGTAGAGGCAGAAAGTAGGATCCAGGGGTCCAGAAATCAACACCTAAAATCCAGAGGCAGGAGCCAAGCCATGAGGGGTAGGGAGGGAAGGAAGAGCTCCCCACAGGACACTAGTTCACCTGCTCCGTGGGTCTCATCTGGATGTCTCCAATCTGTGGAAGGCACAAGGCTTAAGGCAGCCAAGATACTCCCCACCGCCTTAAGGTCTCCCTGCTCCCCTCCTGTGGGGAAGGTTGGGCTTCTCCAGGGGGCAGATAGTAGTCAAAGCCAGACTCACCTGGACATGTGGGGGACTGCTGAGGACATAGATGACAGCCTCAGCCACATCCTCAGGTTTGAGACACTGAGAGCACCAGGAGAAAGGGTAGAGACAAGGACAGAATGGACCCAAGTTTCCCACCACTGAGATCCTCTCCAATGTCCACATTCCCACCCCAACCCTCTAGGAGGAGAGACAAACTGGTCAGAAGGTGGAGACTGAAGGCTAGGGTCCTTCCACCTTCACTTAGAGATTGGGTGCCTTCATCAGGCCGAGGGAAGCCCCACCTTTATGATTTCATAGGTAGCAGCTGCTTTTTCAGGTTCCTTGTCATGGAGTCTGAAGGCGAACTGTGTTTCCACCAGGCCTGGAGAGATGCACTGGGCCAACAGAGAGGGCCTACTCAGGGGCTGAGCTCTGCCAGGCCTTCGGGAGGTTGGGAGGAAAGGATGGAGGCCACAGGGCCCCAACTTCCACGATGATGGTGGTTCAATGTCTAGCAATCATACCCTCCCTCCAAAGCTGCCACTGTCAAGTGTCACAATGTTCCCTATCATGTATAGAGCTCTTCCTGTGTGTAAGGTAAATGCCTTACAAAATGGTGTTTCTTAAAGGGTCATAACCATCAATTACATTGTATAAATGAGCAGAATGAGGCCTGGAGAGGTCTAGCAAGTTACCCAAGATAATGCAGCCTTCAAGGAAAGAGCTCAAAGTTGTGGCATCCAGCCATTGTGCACCTGTTTTCCCACAATCTCTTGCTTTCCCTTTGTTTCACTCCACCATGTTCCCCTTGAGTTAGCTCTTTCCCACTTCAGAGTCTAAGTCTGGTCACTGGTGAAATGAGGAAACTCACAAGACTGAGCAAGGCCTTCCACGCAAGGAGCAACAGAGCTCAGGAGTTCTGCACCCAGTCCATGCTCCAAGTGGCCACCCTGGCCATGGGCTTTCTGGGCACATGTGTGGACAGGAGGGCCTCTGCCCACCCCATCCCCACCAGGGTTAGGCCACAGCCTCACCGTGGCTCGAATGTGGCTCTGGGCCTCCCGAAGCTCTTGCCTCAGTCCCTCAGTCAGCGCAGTGACGGCGTACTTAGTTGCACTATAGAAATGGGTCACAGAGCTGGGTACAACTCGGTGGCCAGACATGCTAGGTGGAAAGAGTTAAGGAGAAAGAGAGAGAGTGAACTCCACAGAAATAGGCAATGCCTTCTGCCATCCTGGTCAACCTCAACAACCAGTGGCCAACAGGAAAACCCACTAACGGGGCATTCTGGTGGCCATCTTCACAGCCCACTGGCTCTAACTTGTATTGTCTAAGCAGCTCCTCCTCTGCCTTGAAGCTGTTCCTTCAGTGAGCACATGAGGCTCCTGGTCATGCAAGATGGGAGAAGTCCTGCTGCTCTATCTGTGGGCTCCCTGACATGGCTATAGTGGGAGATCTCTGGAAGCAAGAAAAGGCCATGTACCCCGTTGGAATGGGGTCTTCCCAAAGGCTGAGCCTGTGCAGTTTTTCTTTGTGCTACATGGGGGTGGGGAACATTTATCCTAGGGCCTAAGGACTGGAGGTATGCAATCCCAAGAGTTCCGGGCTTGGCTACAGAGGGAAGGGGATGAACTGCCCATTCCAACCAACCAGGGCCTAGCACTTGACATTATCCTTTCTCTCACTGGAATTGTGCCACCTGGATATTTTACCACCAAGAAAACTGAAGTCCATAGAGGTCAAGTGAGCATTAGCAGATCACCCAACCTGGAGGGCAAATGGTGACTTGAGTTTTCTCTGTTGGCCACCAGCCCTCACCTGTTGATGTTAATGATGTGCCCGTCGTCCACGCCCCGCTCCTTCATGGACTGGTAGGCTTCCCGTGTGCAGATGCTGAGAGCCAGCACGTTTACCTGTGGGTCAGGGAGGGCAGTGTCTCCAGCTTGGACCTGACTGAACAGGTGATGGAACAAGAGACTGACGGCAGGCCAAGGGCACCCTGCCTTCTATATAGGCTCCCCTCCACCAAAAGCTGCCTCCTGCTAGGTAACTGCAGAGGCAGCTCCTCTCTTGGTTGGCCTCACCACCCCACAAAACAAATCCCTCAAACCCAGACAGACACAGGAAACTGACTGCTTTGACTGTCTCCTCAGTAACAGAAGAACCTCAGCCTTAGGAATTATTTCCTTTTCTTCCCCTCAATTAGCCCAACCTTCTCAGGAACAGTGTCCCTGTTCCTGCTCCTTCCCAAACAGACTGAAAACCTTCCTAAAATGGCTTTAAATTCCAAGCACAGACCCCTGCCTCTCCTGCCACCCACAGCCACCCTCCTCCCTTGAGAGGGTGAAGGAAGAGACCCAACCTGCATGCCTTTACAGTTGTCATTAACCTGTGCTCCATTCCTGAGCCAAGAGGCAGAGACTGTTCAGAGGGTGGGGTTACTGCCACTTCTGCTCTCTCTGACAGAAGTGACCCCGATTCCCACTCTTCATGGAGCAGAGGCCTGAAGCAGCATCCACTGTGAAATGCCTGCCTGACTCCACCCGTTAGCCTCACCCACAGAACAAGCAAAGATAAGTTTTCAGCAGGTCCTCACACCACTCCTCTTAGGAAGAAAGGGGGCAGCTGGCAGATTTCCATATCAAGTGTCAGAGCCAAGCATCAGACAGAACACCCTCAGTGTGGACCTGCCTCACTGCTTGGGGTAGCAGCAGATGGCTGCAGAGACATCAGCCCTGTTCTTGTCTTAGCAATGTGGGGTTGTGGTGCAGATGGAGGAAGAGGAACGGATCCCCCTGGAACCACAAAAGGAAATCTCTCAGGTCCTGGGGCTGGGGTGGAGAAAGAGAAGGTACTTCCTAGGATGATCTTAATGGACTTAGGCAATGTTCAAGCTGAAAGGGGCCTTTGGGACTTAAAAGTCTCTCCTTTTACAGATGGGGAAGTTGAGGTCCAGGCCTACAGGTGAGGACCATGACTGTGATCTCCCAGAAGACTCTGATGACAGGGCTTCATTTTCATTGTTCACCCTTCATTCCCAGATCCAAGCATCTATTGGATACTAATATTGGATACTAAATCTACTGATACCAGAAGTGAAAAGGACTGTGGAGGAAAGAAGCATCCTTTTTTAGACATTGCTTTCAACTTCTCTGAATACTTTCCTATCCTAATGTCACCCCCAAATATCTCTCTTACTAGATGTCCTATCCCCTACAGCCCTCAGGCTCACAGACCCCTACCCCCACTCTCCACCCTACCCAGACCCCAGGCTTGGAGCCCTTACATTGAACATGTCCTTCCAACCACTGGTGCTGCCTGAGAGCAGGGTGTCAGGCCGGGCCAGGCCAGCATTGTTGATGCAGATGTCCACACCGTTGTGCTGAGAACGGACAGCTGAGAACATGGAGAGGATGTCCTCCTCATTTGACAGGTCACATCTGTAGGGGATCAAAGTCCCGGGGTAGCCTGCACTCTTACATTCAGCAGCCAGCTCCTATGAAACCCAACAGGGGTCTAACTGGGGTGAGCTGCTCACTCCCACACCTCCACACCCAGAGTCATATCTAGCTCCCCGTCACCACTTATAGGACTCTCTCCCCTGGCAGCCACCTTTTGGCCACATAGATGTTGAGACTGCCCTTCCCCAGTGCTTGTCCTCTTTGGTCAAAGTCCGGGGGGTGAGGGCACTCTCTCAATGTGGGAGGGAAAAATTGAGCAGATCAGCAGAGGAACCTAATGTATAAACTCAAGTTTTCTGTTCTAAGGAGGAAAAAGAGGGGCAGGGATCCTAGGAATGGGGGAAATCTCTTTTCTGCCTCTTCCTTACAAGAACACCTCCTCTCCTCACAGGTAGGATGCACCTTTTGCCCCACTGCATGCTTCTTCCACCAGCAGCTGAGCTGGCCACTCCAGGGCATCAGTTCTGTCCTCCCCACTGGTTTCAGCCAGTCTCTCCTAGAGGGGCTCATCTCTGAACCACTGCCCTCCCTTGCATACTGCAGTCAGTTTGGCAGAACTCAAAGATGCGTTCTCACCCATATCTTTCATCAGAGCCCAACTGCCAATCTCCCCTTTCCTCCTACCTCTAGGAGGGGTCAAGATGTCGGGACAGATTCCTTCTCTAACCCCTGGTGTACCACCCTCTATCCCCTGGTTTCCCAGGAGATTATGAAGCAACTAGGTGGCAGGTGACACAGGGTACCCCTATGCATTTCCAGAGAAAAGACCTGAGAAAGCAGAGCCAGTGAGATGGCTATGAGGGAGCTGGCATTCAGAAGCAGGAAGAAAACAGGCTGCATGGCCTTGGAGGCTAATGATCGGGCATTTGAGACTTTTGAAGGTGACATGCGTGGGGGAGGGGTGCAGGGTGCCCTAGTTTGGCTAGTTTGGCCAGCTGCCCTGGCCTGGAGCCCCCTTCCTCCTCCCAAACCAATTTAGGAATAAAGGGCTGGATCAGGTGACTGTGGAAATTCTTTTCTGCTTTAACTTCTGAGTTCAAAAAGTATACCACCCTGGGACTCAGAAGCCCTATCCACCTGATTTTACTACTCACAACCACCTCAGGAAATAGTTTCTCTCTGAGGAAAGCCAGAACCCAAAGTCTGCTCTAATGTTAATGAACAGATCAATCAATAAAAGCACATTATGGGTAAGGAAGCCTGGAATTTGGGAGATGGGGTCCTCTTCAGAGAAGCTCCTACCCCAACCACAGCCCTCAGTCCTGGGTCAAACGTTCAAAACCTCCCGCTCAGCTGGTTGGCCAGACAAGGGAGGACCTGGGGGTAGGAAGCCAACCTCCCCTACTATACAACTTCCCCCTTGCTTTCAGGGGCAAGAATTAATTTCTCTATCACTGCCTTCTCACTACTCCATCTGTACCACCTGGGTCTTCTTTTACCTACCCTCAAAAATGACCTGAAGTCATGGCAGTCCCCTCACAGCAAAACCATTCTCCCCTCATGATATAGAGTCATCCTGATATAGAGTGATCAGCCTGGTGAACCCCTTGTGGTAGGGGAGGAGTTAAGAAAGCAAGGGTGGCTTCAGAATTAGGGAATCCTGTTATTCAATCCCTGGTCTGACCCTCTAGGTTTCTAGGCTGGGGGCTGGGCCCTGAGCTTCCTAGAACAGGAGAAAGGGAGGGGCAGAGTTGGGCAAGGATGGAGCCAGGTGACCTCAGGATTATCTGGGAGGTTATAAAGTGTACCTTTGGTCAGCAGCAGGGGAGGAAACAATCCTTTCTGTATATCTTCTCCCCATGCCCCACCCAAGGCCTCCTTACCCTTTCTCTACCTGGGGACTTTGAGTGATGGTGGCCAACAGTGTCCTACAACTAAGCACAAGCCCATGCCCTGAGGATGGTCTTGCCAGGGCAAATCCAAAGATAACCTTTAATGGAAATTTCTCTTGCCTTCTTCCTCCCTGCCCCAAAATAGCCAACTTCATTTCCTCTCTGAGCCTTTGTCGCTCATAACTCTAGGGGTTTCCAACCCAATGTTAAGAGAAAAACCAGGAGTTCTGCTGGATATACATTGTTCAGTTCCCTCACATTTCTTATTTGATACCCTATTTCACCAACTCAGTCCCACCTGGGAAAATAAACTGGAGCAATATCTACCAGTAAATATTTCATTCATCATACCTATTGGGTATAGGTTAACCCTCAGTGTGGGGGGGGGTGGATAGGGCGTTCTTCAGAAATTATCCCACCCTCAGTCCTGGGTCAAACATTTAAAATCTCTACCTCCTGTTCATCTGGCTTTCACTTTGCCTGGCATGATGGGTGAGATCTGGGGACCGCAGGAAGCCAACTACCTTGGTTAGAAAGCTTGCTTCTCTTCTCCCTGGCTGCCTAGCTAGACAGGGAGATCTGCTTCTCCTTCCCTCAGGCCAATATTCCAGGGAGAAGGGGGCGGGAGCGGGAAGGGGGAGCTGGAAGAGAATGCTAGGGTCAGAGACTCGGTATAATGGAGCAGGAGGCTGTCTGGAGTAAAAGTCTCCTTAAAAAGACCGGACTTAGAAGGTTGAGGCCTGCCACATGGGAGACCTCCCCAACTAGGCAGCCATCCTTCCTGCTCCTAATCCTAAACCCGCTGCAAAAGGTCCCGGGGTAGCAGGCAAGAGAGGACAAGGTCATGGCCTGGCTCTGGTCACTCCTCCTCCCACACCCGGAGCCCTACCCCGCGGAAACGAAGTCCTCCAGAGCGTCCCCGCTTCCCAACGGGCCTTACCTCGATGTTGCCCACGGTGCGGGCACAACCCACCACCTTCAGGCCTTGCTGGACCAAGGCCCGGGCTACAGCTGCACCGATGCCCCCAGAGGCTCCCGTCACCAGTGCCAGCCGGTTGCGCCACCGCTCCATGCCGGCTTTGGCCATAGTCCCTAGCCGCCCGCCCACCTCGGTCGGCGAACAGGACGCTTGAATCACAGAGCTTAGTCCCGGGTCGCCAAGGCTCAGCCGCTCGTTCGTCACTGCAACCGCAGCCGCCGCCAACCTGCTGGTGTCGGTGCCGCGCCTCGACCCACCCCCATGCGGGCCGGACTCAAGCCAGGGCTCCACCCTCCGGTCCTGGGCACTCGGCCACATCCCGCCCGAGGTCGGCCGCGGGCTGGCCGCCCCTCCTCTTCCTTCCCCGCCCCTCGCGCGGCGAACCCGCCCCCTCCCCGGCTCCCGGAAACCGTACCTTCCGCTGTGCGTGCGTGCGGGCTGGCGGGCACGGGAGGGTCTGGATTCCAGGGTGTGCTCTTCTCCTTGGGACAGGAAAACTGAGTTCAGCTGGGACTTCCTCCAGCACCGAGGACGCACATATATGTGGCCTCCTGTTCGGTCTCTCTTCCCTATTCCAGACCCCCAAAAGCCAAGATGAGGATATAAGGGCACTTGAGGTGACTCCAGCACCCTCCCAAAACAAAGTCCATGACTTGATGGAAAGGATTTAGTTCAGAAAAGGCCGTGTCCCCGCCTTCAGCGCAGGGTGATCTTGGGAAAAGACTCATTCGCCCTACCTGATCCCTTGGCTTTATAGCCAAAGAGAACTAAAGATGCAAATAAACGAATTTGGGAGATTTTGTCCCCAAATGGCCCTACTGTCTCCAACTGACCTAGAACCGCCTTCCCCACATTGTAGCAAATATATCATCATACCAAAAATTACACCAGGAGCTAACAACTGTACTGAAAACTTAACTGTGGCAAGTATTTTAAGCACTTTAAATGTATTAACTAATCTGCACAACCACCCTATGTGGGCTGGAGCGGTGGCTCGGTGGTTAACAGTGCTTGCCTGGCAAGAGAGAGGACTCAGGTTCGAACCCCAGCACCACATACACAACTAAGTGTTGGAACAACAAAAACTAGATGAAAAACTATTTAAAATTGATTATCTCTCCCCCTCCACTGTCCCACTAAAAAAACAAAAAAACAAAAACCACCACCCTATGAGATAATACACTCCCACCCTCAGTGATAGGGATCAAAGTCAGGGCCTTACGCATGCTAGGCAACCACTGAGCTACATCCCCACCCAGTATCTTCATTAAAATAATTTTTCTTTTGCCGTGCTGGACATCAAACCTAGGAACTTACACATGCTATGAAAGCATTCTACCACTGAGCAACATCCCCAACCAGTAAATGTTTTTTAAAAAAACTACGTTGTCACTATGTTGCTCAGGCTTTCAATCCTACCACAGCCTTCCCAAGTAACTGGGGTTGGTTAGAGGTGCTCCTGTCTTCAATTTCTTTTTGGGGATGGAGGGTACTGGGGATTGAACCCAAGTACTTTACTGCAGAGCGACACCCCCAGTCCTTATTGAGATAGGATCTCACGAAGCTGCTGAGACTGGCCCCAAACTTGGGTCCTCCTACCTCAGCCTCCCAAGTCACTGAAATTACAGGTTTGCAACTCTGCTCAGCCATTATCTTTGATTATTTTATTTTTTTAGATACTGGGGATTGAATCTAGCTATAGTCCCAGTCATTTTTTTTTTCCTTGAACTTGTGATCCTCCTGCCTCAGCCTCCTGAGCTACTGGGATTATGGGTGTGCACTATAGCACCCAGTCATTATCTTCATTTTAAAGATAAGTATAGGACACAAAAAGGGGTAAAGTATGATATAGAGCACAGAAACTGCAATCTTAGGCCAGAGACATGCTCCCTTAAGTTGTTGGTTTTATTCAATGTAACCTCACTTTGCTCTCTGCTCAGTGTATTCCACCAAAGTTCTGAAAACAGCCTAATTTCTGCATTCTTTATATAGCCATCCTTCCAAAGAAAAAGTGTCTCAGGGGCCTAGGGTGTGTAGCTCAGTAGTAGAGCACTTGCCTAGCATACATGAGGCCCTAGGTTTGATCCCCAGTACTGCAAAAAGAAAGAAAAAAGATCTTTGTATATTAATTCAATGAACACTCATTTGCCTATCTTTTGTCCCAGGGCCACTGCTTTTAGGGTTGCTTCTTAGAATCTCAAAAGAACACCTGACTATAAGGTAGAGAGGGGATCAACCTCACAGCCAAGTGCAGTCTTCTGATCCCAGTCACACATGCTGAGTTATTTATCAGACAAACCTTAGTTGGAATTGTTGTGTTCCTTCTTCTAGATCAATAAGAACCTCTGAATCTAAGATGTTTTCTGTTACTTCTTAGGAAACTTTAAATAATAGGAATTAAAGTCTCATGAGAAACTAAGATGCTAGCCAGTATTTAAAGGTATTGCAGCAAATTTATTCTTTCAGAACAAAAGACTAGAAACTGCTTTTCTCAGTTGCCAACTCTGAATCAAGGGAAGAATTCTGTCTTCAATAATCTATCCCTATCCTCATACGCTCTTCATCCTTTCTACATCAACACTGGCCAAATACCACATACAAGTGGCAAATACTAAAGTACTGCCACACATTAAGTAGAAAGATGTACACCAAATTCTACTATGCGTATTAATAAATATTCTTTATTTTAAATTTTGCACATTGCGCTTTAACATTACATCCAAACATTTCGCAAGTGGATGTCTACTTTGTAAAACCATATATTCAGCTCATTGTCATTTCTGTACAGAAGTATAAGTACAACATTACTTTTTGCCACTAAGTTGCTTTAGTAAGTCTCACAGGAAGAGAAACATTTAATGAAAAGAGATGGCTTAAATCATATGGCAGGCCTGCGCAGCCACAAAACTAAGGACACAAGCCTGAAGAAAGAACAAACTAATGAAGTTACCTCCACCGTCTCCCAAAACAAGAAAGAATCACATTGATCTAAGATAAAATTTTGCCATAAGTCACTAAATTAAGTTGTTTTTTTTTTTTTTGAAAGAGAAGGCGCAGTAGTCATCTTGAGTGTTTCATTGAAAGACAGTGCTATTTTATTTATTTAATTTGCTCCAGCCGTTGTCAACCAGCCACTACAAATGGGCCTCTTGTGGTCATTTAAGCGGCAGTATTTATTAAATTTCTCCTTCAGATGCTGTCGGTATTGTTCTCTATTGCTGTAGAAAGACTGGTTATTAGCCATAAATGACTGTATTTCATCTTGTGAGATAAAGATTTCCTCATCTGAAGTACATTCAGACTCATCCTGCAAATTAAAGCAGTAGTTAAGACCAAGACTTTAAGAATGCAAAATGCTATGTTGATAGACTAGGAGGGCAGCTAAAAACTAAAGCCTAGCTTTTTAGCTCCAATTAAGTCACACAAAGCCCTTAGTTGCAATGTTTACAGAATAAGCATCATATCCTTCCTTCTGTCTTAAAAAGTAATAAGTGAGAATAAAATCCAACTCAATTTGGTTTAAAACCCTGCATCTACTATTTAGCTTAGATGCCTATAAGCCTATCAGAGTATCACCATAGGTGTTTGCCTTTGGAAAAAATGACTATTAAAGATGGTTACAACTAGTTGACCAAATCTGAACCACACTTACCATGCATGGGGGATCCCCTCGCCAACCCTACCCCATCACAAGAGGATCTGATATAATCCATCTAAAGTCTCAGGAGCTGATGTCAATTATAAAGGGTCTTCCAAGCTCAGTTAATACTTTTTATACTACATGACGCCTAAAGGAAATAACCTAGAATGCAAGCTCTAGTTCAGAGTCTGTATTTTCTTCTCCGCTCTAGAAGGGTGGCTACCATTGCCACTGAGGTAAAATTTGCTTACAAAACTCAAAGAGGCAGATTCCTAGAATAAAAGCTACCTTTATCCTGTTCTTCCAAGTAGTCTCTCCTAACTTTGAGAAAAGAAGAACAAGAAAATGTACTCTACAGTGGTTATATAAACCACAAATGGAAGAGAAATGAAGTCACAAAAGAATGCTGGAATATTTCCCTACATATATTTCTTAAAAAGCCACTCTCTAC
Organism: Aplodontia rufa; assembly: GCA_004027875.1. Classification (NCBI taxonomy): domain Eukaryota; kingdom Metazoa; phylum Chordata; class Mammalia; order Rodentia; family Aplodontiidae; genus Aplodontia; species Aplodontia rufa. The sequence goes on from PVKS010002147.1 coordinate 46,184, forward strand.
TCCCCACCCGAAACCCTCAAATACTAACCCCTCATTCCACAATAAGGCATGATACGCTACTTACAAGGAGTTCAACTAAGCTCTTGGCACCTTTTCCAGAATCAGGACCAAACGACATTTCTGTGGGTTCTGCAAACTGTGGTACATTTTTCCTGTGCTCAAACCAAGGCAGTGGCTGCCCACCCTTTTCAGCACTGCAACAACTTTCAGGATGTGCATCTTTGGTCTTGTCCCGGTGAAACACTGTGTGCACGGTATTTCCTGAGGTCTCTCGATTACCTGGATCTGTTATACAGCTTCCAAGCTTTTGGATCTGAAACCACAGCAAAAGATTTACCAGGTAAAAAGGTAGGGAATATAACCGCAATTATTCTTTGAAGAAAAACAAAAAGAAATGTCCCAATGGAGTGTGTTAAATCTTTAGAAAGACAACCGAGTAACAGCAGCATCTGGCATTTAATAAACATTTGCAACACATCCCAGAGGCTAGGCTAACCTGCTATTTAAATTCATCTTCATAGAACCTAACAGGATAAGAGACTATAACTTACATTTTACAAATTGGAAAACTAAACAAATTGTTCAAGAATACATAGCTAATGAATGAGAAAGCTAATTATGAAGAGAATGAATTGGATTTATAACTTAAAGGCTTTGGGACAAATAATGCTTCACCCCCACTCGCACCCCCACAACCACAAGATGAGCAACTGCTGAAACTGCATAAAATACTCCTTCTTTAAAAAAAAAAAAAATCCTCACTATTAAGCTGCCCATGCCACTTTAAGGAAGATAGGTTGTTTTCAATAGCAAAGGTTTAAAATTGCAATTTATGACTTACATGTTCATCACATTTCAACATCTTGCTTTTCTTTTTCTTCTTTTTATTTTTTCCTTTTGTGTTGTTCTCTTCAGAATTTGCCCAACATTCAACACAACTATCGCCATCATCTTCTTTGTCTTCACAGTGATGAACACAGGAGTCATCACCTACAAAAATCAATAATCATTCTCATTTATGCTGTTAAGCCAGCCACTGTAGTAGAAATAACTGCAAAGAACAATCTGAACCTACCATGTTCATCATGATTACAAATGCCTTCAGTGCAGGCAACATCTGAACCCTCCCGAGAACCTGTTTCACTCCCTTCCATGCTAGATGAATATCCACAATCACTACCATTACAGTGTGGAGATATGCCTGAGGAAAAAAATCAGATGAGAGTTAAAATTAATATACCAGGAATTATATTAGGACAAAAAATGAACCAACTGGGGACCTGAGAAGATTTTCAAAACTGATGGTTTACTAAAAGTAGAAGTAAATCAAATAATGAAAATACAATTAAGGGGCTGGAGCGTTTACAGTGCTTGCCTGGCATGTGCGAGTACACAGGTTCAAACCCCAGCACCACGTACACAACGAAGTCTCAGAGTTTCTTTCTCTCTCACTGTCCCTCTCTCTTATAAAAAAAAAAAGGGGGGGGCTCAGGAGGTGGCTCAGTGGTTAAGTGCCCCTAGTTCACATCACTCTGTACCAAGAAAAAAAAAATTAAAAAATAAACTGTTAACAAAAATTAAAAAAAAAAAAAGAAAGAAAAGAAAATACAGTTAGGGATTTACAGCTTTTAGCTTCTGTCAAAAATAACAAATTAAAGAAAATAGAAAATATTATCTGACTAAATTATTTATATATATATATATATATTTTTTTTAAGACAGAAGGATAGTGAGAGACAGAATCAATTTTATTTAGCTTTTCATGTAGCTTTCATTACTCTAACACTTCGTCGTGTATGTGGTGGTGGAAATTATATGCTTCTGAGGAGACTATAAGCAATTTTTAAATTCTAGCTTCCAGGGGCTGGAACGGTGGCTGGGCTGTTACAGCGCTTGCCCAGCACATGCCAGGAGGCGGGTTCAAACCCCAGCACCACATACCCAACTAAGTGTCGGAGCAACTAAAGCCACATGAAAAACTAAATAAAACTGATTCCCTCTCTCTCTTTTTTTAAGAGGACAGTGAGAGAGAGAGAGAGAGAGAATTAATTTTTATTGAGTTTTTCACATGGCCTTCGTTGCTCTGACACTTAGTTGTGTACATGGTGCTGGGGTTTGAACCTGTGTACTTGCGCATGCTGGGCAAGTGCCATAACTGCCGAGCCACTACTCCAGCCCCCTCCCTTTAAATACAAAAATAAAACTAAACTGCTTACCTTTTTTTATTTTAGGGGACCCCAAAAGATTGCCACTGCTAGGACAGGTACATGATGTATTTTCGTTGGTAACAATTACTTCTACACAACTATTACCATCTTCAGTGCTGCCACAGGCTTTGCAGCTATTTTCTATGAAGTCTGTTTCCTTTAAGGATGAAATTAAAGAGATAGTACAAATCTTTAATCTCCATAATGACTACATTTTAATTTCTTTAATTAGGAGTTACAAAGTTATCAACTGAAGAGTTTTCTCATGAAAAATCAAGCTACTTCAAGACAGTGAACCATGAGAGTAAATTAAGAGTTAATAGTATTAAGCAAATATAAGACAGCAGTTCTCTCCAAGTGTGGTCTACTGACCCCAAGGGATCGGGGTCAGTAGATCACCCTTTCACACTTAGATGTTATTTGCCTTTTTCACCATATTAATACTTATATTAATAGTACAAAAACATTAAATAAAAAGGATATTTCACTTATGATTTGCTTGTTTTTTGCATGACTGGGGATTAAGCCCAGAGCCTACCACATGCTAGCTAAGTGCTCCACCACAGAGCTAAATCCCAAGACCTTTTTAAAATTCTGAGACAGGATCTCACTAAAACTGGCCTCAAACTTTCAATCCTCCTGCCTCAACCTCCTAAGTAGCTGGGGTTACACATATGTGCCACCACACCACCTTATGAAAGTCTTTGATGAAGTAGTAAAAACATTCACTTTATTAGATATCAACCAGGAACAGAAATCTTTTATAAACTCTACATGACATATGGAAAATATGCCTAAAGCACTCTGTTGCACACCAAAGTACAATGGCTGTCTCAACTGTGCAACTGAGCTGCAAGCAGAACTAGCTGTGCCTTTCTTGAAAACTTAATTTCACTTGAAAGAATGACAGACTAACTATGGTCATCCAGACTTGGATATTTAACAGGCATTGCCTCAAAAATGAATAAAGTCAGAACGGCAGAGGTTGGAGCCCTTGCCTGACAAGCATGAGGAACTGGGTCAAACCCCAGCACCACATACACAACTAAATGTCAGAGAAACAAAGGCCAGATGGAAAAATATATTAAATTATTTCTTTCTCTCTCCCTTCTTCTCTTAAAAAAAAATTAACAAAGTCTACTACTTTAAGGAAAACAATGGAGGATATATTGTTGTCAATGATAAATTTCAGACTTTGAAATAAGTCAGAATTTTTAAAATCTCATACAATGTTGAAGATTCCTAATACTAAGATTTGACTTCTCTTTTTATCTCTTTTGAGATGTTGCACAGGCTTGTCTCTTGTGGGCTCTCACAATATTTTCTTTTTTTAAATGGTGCTGGGGATCAAACCCAGGGCTTCATGAGAGGCAAGCACTCTACCACTGAGTCACACCCTTAGCCCTCTCATCATCTTCATGATTCACCCCTCAAAGTAGCTAAGGCTACTTTGAAATCAGCAGTGATTGATTGATTGAGGTACTGAGGATTTAGCCCAGAGGAGCTTTACCACTAAACCACATCCCCAGTTCTTCTTAAAATTTTTTTTTTTTTTTTGAGACAGGGTCTTACTAAGTGGCTGAGAGCCTTGCTAAGTGGGTGAGATTGGCTTTAAGACTTGTGACTCTCCAATCTCAGCCTCCTGAGTCACTGGGATTACAAGTGTGCACCATTGCTCCTGGCTCAGTAGTGATTTTTAACCTATGTGATTATCCAACATTACATAATGAAATATATCTGAATAATGCAGTAAAACAGCAGAAAGATACTGTTTCATTTGAAAGAAATTAATTCCAATGCATATTACATGCATGAGTAAAAGATCTATTCAAAGGGAAATACAGTCCCAAGGTTTTTAATTTAACAAGGATATGAAGGCTGGGTAGAGCACTTAGGTTCAATTCTTAGGACCACACAAAACTATTTTAAAGAATATGAAAAGGTCATTCATAGGATGTCAGATTTCACAATATAACCAATCTTTTAGAAACTAACACTTCTTGAATTATAGTACGAAAGAATATATACAACTATATGAAAAAGCTTATAATAAAATAATTCCATTTTCTATCATATACATATGTCTGTGTGAGACCAGACTTTTTTCACATGCTTCCAACCAGGCAAACAACAGAACCCAACTGAATGCAGAGGCAGATTTAAAGAACCCAGATGATTCTTTCTAAGTCAAATATTATATATATTGGCAAAGATATAAGGCTACTTTTTAAAATAGATTTTTTGTTGTTGTTGGTTGGTTGGTTTTTGGTACCAGGGAGTGAACCCAGGGATGCTTAATCACTAAGTCACATCCCCAGCCCTTCTTATGTTTTATTTTGAAACAGGGTCTTGCTAAGTTACTCAGTGCCTCTCTAAATTGCTGAGGCTGGCTTTGAAAATTCGTGATCCTCCTGCCTCAGCTTCCCACGCCACAGGGATTACAAGCATGCACCACCTAGCACAGCTAAATACCTGGTTTGCAAAAACTGTCATCTGATTGACATTATTAATGAATGGACTTATAGGTTTTTTTGTGGTACTGCAGATTGAACCCAGCCTGGGGACACTTTACCACTGAGCTACATCTCCAGCACCTTTTCTGGATTTATTTAAAGACAGGGTCTTAGTGAATTGCCAAGGCTGATTTCAGACTTGTGGTCCTCCCTCCTGAGCCTCTATAGTCATGTGCCACCACCCCAAAAAGGCTTATAATTTTTAAATGAACAAATAACTGAAAATTTGCATTACTTCCTAATACAGTAAATATTGATAAGCATTCTTCTAAAAGCTCATTGAGTACCTTAATCTTTAACTTTGTAAAGGGACCCGTGACCAAAAAGCTGAGAATTGCTCTGGGTCATTACACATTTTTACTTTGATCCAACAGCAAGCAATAAAGTCAGGTAAAGAGATAACTATCCAACACCGTATAAAAAAAAAAATGCAAGACATTAAAAATTTTGGCTTAACCAAAAAAATCCAACAAACCATCTGCAGGGGCTCACATCTGGAAAAGCGCACACACACAAAAAAATGTACAAATCTAGCCAGGCATGGTGTTGCACATCTGTAATGGCAGACTTCGGTTATTGAGACAGGAGGCTCACAAGTTCAAGGCTAGCCTGAACAACTTAGCAACACCCTGTCTCAAAATAAAAACTACAAAGAACTGGCAACATAGCTCAGTTGTAAAGTGCTCCTGGGTTTAATCCTCAGTATCAAAAAAATGAAAAAATGTTCAAGTCCAGCAAAAAACAATATTTCTATCCACAGCAATATCTATATACTTATGAGTGGTACTAAGGAATACTACCTTCTCTGGGCTTACTTCCTTTTCATCTGCTGTTTGTAAAGGAGTAGGAATATCACATACACACTTATTTTTTCGTCTATTCTTCCGTTTTTGGCGTTTCTTTTCTTGCTTGAGTTCTCTTACTCGTTCCTCTTCTGAAAATTCCTCACAGAGTTGTTCCAAGCGGCTAATACCCTGTACTTTTTCCACAGTCATCTGTTATAAAAACAATGTTGAGACTAAATATTGGTTGAATTTAATTTTTCCATAGAAATCCTCATTTGTTAAATTTAAAATTGCACACACCCAATTAATATTTCATGCTGTTAATTTTACCAGAGTTCCCATAAAGAATCTTAAGCTTCAGTATTTTTTTGTTTTTACAGTTTTATATGTTGCAATATCTTAAATGATGACAGTCTTAAAAATCAACTCAAAGTCAATATACAGGGGCTGGAGTGGTAGCTTAGTGGTTGGAGTGCTTGCCTGGCATGCCCAAGGACCTGGGTTCAAACCCCAGCACCACATATAAAACTAACTATCAGAGAAACAAAGACCAGATGAAAAAATAAAATTGATTCTTTTTCCTCTCACTCTCTCCCTCTTTAAAAAAAAAAAAAAAAGTCTTATACAACAACTAATCCCTTAAGAGGAAGGCATACTTAAAAAAAATAAAAAAAAGTCATATACAACAACTAATCCCTTAAGAGGAAGGCATACTTAAAAAAAATAAAAAAAGTCATATACAACAACTAATCCCTTAAGAGAAAGGCATACTTATAAGTCCTATTCCAAACCAGCAATAGCCTATTTAAATTTCAGAACTTTAACAAAGAAGAATAAACAGTAATTCATTTCTTTACACAAAGAAAAGAACATTTAACCTGATTATTTAATCTCTGAAGACATAAAACATAGAGAGAAAAAATTAAAAATCTGCTCCCCAAAGCTAGAGGAAAACATAAAATAGAATGAAAGTTAGTCAAATTTATTTAACTGACCCATCAAATTTAAAGTAACACAAGCAGTGGGAACTATAGCTATGAAGGGGGGCGGGTGTTCAAAATTGCAGAGCACAAAGAGCTGGAGCAGCGGCTCAGTGGTTACAGCACTTGCCTGGCATGCGCAAGGACCCAGGTTCAAACCTCAGCACCACGTATACAACGAGGTGTCAGAGCAATGAAAATCACATGAAAAACTAAATAAAATTCTCTCTTAAAAAAAAAAACTGTACACTTAAACACTCCCATGAGAAACCCAAATATATCCAGGTAGGTATATAAATCTAGCATTTTCAATGATTAAAATACAGGCATTTGGTCATTTATATCTGTAACATGGGGAATTACAGAGGAGACATGAGATCAGGGAAATGGAGAAAGGGGGGAGATCCTGGACAAGGACTGGGTCATTATGTATGCATGTATAAATGTGAAGCAATGAATCCCCTCATTATGTAAGACGATGTTGAACAAATAAAAGAAAAAAATCTGTTCCCCTAAAATTAGTATAAATCTCAAACTCTCCAGAACAAGTGCTTAAAAAGTTCATGGGCTTTGGGACATGTTTTCATTACATTTTCAAAAGGAACTAGCAACCCAGTTAAAGGGTTAAAACTATGTCTTGGTGCATACAAAATACTGCTAGCCAAAAATATATGTTTTATGAAAAAACCATTACCAAATCACAAGCATTAAATCCAACAGTAACATTACAAAGAACCTTCAGTGTTGTTCTAAAACTATTTGTGTGTGTGTGGTACTGGGGATGAAACACAGGACCTTATGCATGCCAGGCAAACATTCTCCACTGGACTAGATTAAATATACCCTCAGCCCCCAAAAGTTGTTCTTACATCATGGTATGCATATCCTATTTACTTCATACTACTTATTATGGTTTGAATGAAGGGTGTCCCCCAAAAGCTTGTGAGACAGTGCAGGAAGACTCAGAGGTAAAATGATTGGGTCATGAAAGCCGTCACCAATCAGTGAGTTAATCCCCTGATAGAGATTAACTGGCAACTAAAAGCAGGTGGGGTATGGCTGGAGAAGGAGGGTCACTGGGGGCATGCCTTTGGTATATATTTTGTGTCTGGCATGGAGTTTCTCTCTCAGTTCCCCAGTGTGATGCCTTGAGCTGCTTCCCTCTGCCACATTCTTCACTCATAAAGAATGTCTCACTTTGAGCCCCAATGAATGGAGCTGGCCTTCCATGGTCTAAGACCTCTGAAACTGTGAGCCCCCAAATAAATCTTTCCTCCTAAAATTGTTCCTGTTAGGTCTTAGTCACAGCAGTGAAAAAGCTGACTAAAACACTACTGGACATCAGACAAACTGGGACTCATCAAAGATCTCTAATTTTGTTCCTTACTTTTTGCTGCTTTTAACTTATTAGTTATATTTCATAGTAGAATCTTTTTAATCAGCAATTTCCATTTCTAAATCTAAGGAAGTGCAAAAACCAAGGCTGGCGGAGCAATAGGATTAAAAAAAAAAAAATAAAGAAAGCCCCATAAACTTCTAAGTCCCAGTTCTCTAGGGTCACCCAAAGCCAGGAGACTTTTGTTTTAACAGAGAAAGAGGGCTGGAACGGTGGCTCAGCGGTTACGGTACTTGCCCAGCATGCCAAGTACACGGGTTCAAACCCCAGCACCCATGTATACAACTAAGTGTCAGAGCAACGAAAGCCATGTGAAAAACTCAATAAAAGTTGATTCTGTGTCTCTCTGTCCTTCTCTATTAAAAAAAAAAAAAAAGAAGAAGAAAGAAAGAGGAGGAAAAAAAGAAAATCAATTTTTTTTTTAAAATCTGGCCTTTGTTTCTTGCACACTTGTCTACGTGGTGCTGGGTTTTGAACCCAGGTCCTAGCGCATGCCAGGCAAGTGCTCCAACTGCTGAACCATCACTCCAGCCCAAAGTCAAGAAATTTTAGTAGTGAATCAAAGTTCTCTGAGGCACTGGTGGCTTACATTAAGATTCAGTCCAGGGACTGGAGCAGTGGCTCAGAGGTTGGAGAGCTTGCCTAGTACGAAAGAGGATCCAGGCTCAAACCCCAGCACCACATACATACACAACTAATTGTGGGAGAAACAAAGGTCAGATGAATAAATAAATAAAATTGATTCTCTCTCTCCCCTTAAAAAAAAAAAAAAAGAAAAAGAAAAAAAGATTCTGTCCAATAACCTGACTAAGCAGCAACCTTAGATATGGAAGCAGCCTACTGTCCCCCTTTTTTTTTTTTTTTTTTTTGGGTACCAGGGTGTTTTACCACTAAGTCACATCCCCAACCCTTTCTATCTTTTATTTTGAGACAGGTCTTCCCAAGTTGCTTAGGGTTCACAAAGTTGCTGAGGGCTGACTTTGAACTTGAAATCCTCCAGCTTCAGCCTCTGGAGCCTCTGGGATTACAGGCATGCACCACTACATCTAGCAGTCAACTGTTCTTACCTCAAAGCTCTTGCGTAAAGCATCAACACCAAGATAGAAAAGCATCTGCCACGTCTGTTCTTCTGCTCGTAATTTTTGCCAGATTCGATGAAGTCTTTCATAAAGATGAATTCCCAAGCAAGTCAGAACTTCTTCTTGGGCTATATCTATTGTCTTAGCATGCCTTTCTCTTCGCCTATAAAGGAAAATAAATCACACATTAATAACATATCTGTAAGTTCAGGTTTTAAACACAATCTACCTAATAACAAGACACTTATACATTTATACTCAATTGATATAAATACACAAGCATGCACGTATATAATCAACAAGAAATAAACACACAAGCACAACACAGTCCTAATATTGCTAAAAATAGGTAATTCAGGAACTGGTTCTAAAGAGACGGGTTTTAGGGCACAGAAAAGTCATAAGTGTCTAGATAGTTTCTTTTATCTTCCAATGATAGCAAAAAGGCCTATCTATTATTTGTGTGGTTGGTTTTGTGGGAGAACAGAGAAAGGCAATGCCAAACTGATTCAATCACGGGCAAAAGCCTTGCAGGCCAGTCTTTAGAAGAAGTGTTCATAGCATTAAAGTGATGAAAGAGATCTTTGAATTGTAAATGGCCTAGTTGAAAGCAGGCACTCAAATGAGGGTTGACATACCAGGAAACAAAACACACAAAGGGAAATGGGTCTGATTTGTGCTATGAACAAGTTTTTCTGATTTTATTTTCACAATAAAGCCAGATATGACATGTTGGGTTCTTATATAATAATAATATAAAATATACAGTTCATGAATTACATTCAATAAAGCATTTAACCCCCTACTGCAAAGACCTTACTTCTGTGGGAAAAAAAAAAACAAACCATTGTGAATAAAATTGGAACATGGTAATTTATGGATAAAGAAAAGAATCCTTCTAATCATTTTCAAGTGAAAATGATAATTCACAATAATGATAGCCAAAAGAAGGGGAACGGGAGAAGAAACCTGCCTCCCTTCCCTTCAAGCCAGGAGCAGAAGAGTAAACCAAATACCAGCTTTCCCATATTTTCACTCAATCAATTAAGAAAGCACAATCAATATAAGCACACTTTAATTTATACACGTCATATGTACTCAGGCAGAAGGTGATGGAAATAAAACTTTCAGTAATAAAATGAAGCAAAGCGCTAGATAGCCCATTCTAGCAAACTACATACTCATACCCTCCTGCGAACTCTGGCTCAGCACGACCCAAAAGATGTGCAATGAAGTCTGTTTCACAGCAAACATGTATGTGTCGCTCATGTGGACAGCACCGCAAGCCTTCATAAAGTGCAGCACAGTAGCCCTTTTCTTTGCTGCAATCAAGCTCACCAATAAGAATATTGTATGCTCGAAGGACTTTATTTTTGCAATCAGTGCAAAACCTGTGGAAAAGAAAATCCTCAAAATTAAGAATTGGTTGTGTAATTATTTCATACAGCATATAACAGTATACTAGATGATGGCATTCCCCTCCCATACACAGCATTTTTTAAAACGTCTCCATACCCACATTAAAAACATATGGCTAAGTACAGTGGCACATGCCTATATACCCAGCTACTCAGGAACAGGCAGGAGGATCACTTGAGTACAGGAGTTCAAGGCTAGTCTGAGCAACATAGCAAGATCCCATCCCAAATACCAAACAAACAAAACAAAAACACACATGTAAGATAAACACAAATTTAGGGTTACATGACTATAAAGCTAGATCATCATTTGGAAATGATTTTTTTTGAAGCAGAGAAGCACATAACCTAAAAGAACGAGGCAGATATATACTTATTATTTCATACAATACATGCCCAGAATGTATAAATTACCGAGGGCTAGCATATCTCTCTTTCATGAGCTATTTGTATAGATCAGAAATAAAACAACAGAGGCAACAAACCAATGACTCTTAACTAAGGTCTCTCTTTCTCATCTCTTAAAATAATTGGTATCTTCAGCCAGTAAACTTTAATTTAAATTTTTATTACAACATTTTAACATATCGCTAGTTAAGCATTTGGAGAGAATAACAAAGTGCTACAGCACTTTAGAACTTACTGCTAATTTCCAAAATGTCAAATTATTTTTTCCAAATGCATATTGCTCAATACATAAACACAATACAGACAACATATACATAAAAAATGTGGTTTAAACTTAAGTGTATACAATGTGGCAAAAGAACAGGGGAGTTTGTGTGAATTTAGAGGAGGAAGAACGTGCTCACATTTATCAATCAGAAAGAAAATAATAGAGCCTGGTTTATCTTTGAATCCTTGAAACAAATAAGAACTTGATTTAGTTAAAAAAAAAAAAATCAGGCTCACAGTATAACCAACTGGCTCTTTGAAATCAGTTGTGATAAAGCTAGAAAACTCTAGATCTCTGGTTTAAATTCATCTCCCAAAACTAAGAGACTGGGGCTGAGCAATGGCTCGGTAGTTACTGCACTTGCCTGGCATGTGCAAGTACTCAATTTGAAACCCCAGCCCCACGTACACAGCAAAGTCTCGGAGCATCGAAAGTCACATGAAAAACTAAATAAAAATTGTTTCTCTTTAAAAAACAAAAACTCAGAGACTCCCGTAACCTTAGCCAACATGTCTATAAAAGTGACTACTGACCTCTACAGATCTGTTCAAGTCTTTGTTCTTTCCTGAGGACCAGACCCATACTGAAAATAGTGAGACATCAGAGATGGGAAATACAGCTCCTTCTGCATGCCCTATTGATCCCTTTTAAGATCACCACTCAGAGTTACCAGTCTAGAAACTTCAGTTAATTCTAAATTCTCCCCAGGCCCCCCCAGTTAAGGGTGGAGTCAAGTAGCATTAATTCTGTCACTATTACATCTCTTGTAGGTCCTTCTCGATTCCCTCTACCCTGGTTTGAAAAGTTTAAGAAGGAAAACAATAAAATAAAATATACAAAAAATAAAATTTAAAAAGCTTAACTAGCTTCCTTGTTTCCACTCTTCCTAACACTAATGCATCCAAATATTTCTAAAAAAATTTGTCTCTCAGTTTAAAAATCATGCTCTGAATTCCTATTATTCCAATTTTGTTGGTTTTTTTTTCGGGGGGCAATAGGTATTGGGGATGAAATCCAGAGACACTTAAACCAGTGAGCCACACCCCCAGTCTTTTTTATTTTTTGAGACTGGGTCTCACTCACGAAGTTGCTTAGGGTCTAAGTGGCCGGAGCTGTCCTTGAACTTAAGGATCCTCCTGCTTCACACCCCCTCTTTCCCGAGTCACTAGGATTACAGGCATTCACTACTGGTTTTTTGTTTTGTTTTTGTTTTTTTTTTTTAACAAGGAAACAGGGTTTTGCTACACTGCCCAGGCCATCTCCAAACTCCTAGAGTCAAGTGATCCTCCTAGTAGCAAAGAACAGCTGAGACTACAGGTGCGCAATACCTCACCAGTCTGCTATTATTTCTGATTTACACTTCTTATTACAGTATTTATTCTTATAATCATCATGCATTAATTTGATACCTATGTCTTTCTGACCCACTAGGAGATAACCATGTGTCTTTAAATGTATACAGGTTAAATGAGGGCCCCAGTGGATGAAGAGGTAATAATGCTGATAAGCAACATTAAATCACTGTACTTTACTAATACTTTCAAAATGGATAGCCAGGTGCAGTGGCACACACCTGTAATCCCAGCAACTCAGGAGTCTGAGGCAAGAGGATCGCAAGTTCAAGGCTAGCCTTGAAATACTGGATAGGGAAATTATTTCTTGTATGTGACAAAAGTACAAGTAACCAACAAAGGACAATAGGGACTTCATCAAATTTTAAAACTTTTGCACAGCTAGGTGTGAGGGCACAGGCCTGTAATCCCAGCTACTACTGAGTGCTGAGGACGGAGGATTGCCAAATTGCAGGTCAGCCTGGGCAACTTAGAGACCCTCTCTCAAAATAAAAATAAAAAGGTCTGGGAATGTAGCTCAGTGATATAATGCTTGCAGAGCATGCACGAGGCCCTGGGATTTAACTCCCAGTACCACAAACATTAAATAAATAAATAAGAAAGGAAAGAAGGAAGGAGATATAGCTCAGTAACAGAGCACTTGCCAAGCATGCAAGAATCCCTGGGTTTAATTCCCAAATCACAACAACAACAAAACAACTGTGCAGTAAAGAAACCAATCAGCAGCTGTGAAAAGGCAACCACAGAATGGAAGAAAATTATCTGCAAACCATATACTGTATAAAGGATTAATGTATAGAATATAGAGAATTCTCACAACTCAGTAACAACAAAACCCAAAAAACCTGATGAAAAAATGGGCAGTGGAAGAGCAATGGTCTAGCAATCCTATAATGCTTTAGAAGCCTTAGTTTTTGAGTACAATCCTCAGCACTGAAAAAAAAAAGTTTCTCTAAATATGATATACAAATAGCCAACCACAAATTGATAAAACCTCATAATTATTAGGATGGGCTTTATTAAAAAAACAAAACAATAACAAGTGTTGGTAAGGATGTAGAGAAATTAGAATCTCTGCACAATGCTGGTGAGACTGCAAAATGGTAGTGTACCATGGAAACTACTACAAAGGTTCCACAAAAATAAAACTGCCATATGATCAAACAATCCCATTTCTGGTATATATTATATAAGAGATATTTGCAGACACATGTTCTCTGCAGCAGTATTCACAATACCTAAGATATGGAAGCAACCTCAATGTCCATCAACAAATGAATAAAGAAAATGTGGTATATACATATCATGGGACATTAGTCAGCTTTAAAAGAGGTCAGGTGTAGTGGTTCATGTCTATACTCGTAGATACTTAGGAAGCTGAGATAGGAGAATCACTTGAGCCCAAAGTCTGACGCCACACATATAGACTCCCATCTCTTAAAAAAAAAAAAAAGAAAAAGAAAATCCAGGTATGGTGGCACATGCCTACAATCCCAGCAACAACTCAGGAGGCTGAGGCAGGAGGATCACAAGTTTGAGGTCTGTCTCAGCAACTTAGCAAGGCCCTAGGCAATTTAGTGAGATTCTGTCTCAAAATAAAAAAATAAAAAGGACTGGGGATGTGGCTCCGTGATTAAGCTCCCCTGGGTTCAATCCCCAGCATCAAAAAAAATTAAAAAAATGCTGTAAGCTTATATGCTACATGTATGAACCTTGAGGGCACCATGTCTAGAGAAATAGGCCAATCACAAAAACTCTAAATACTATCTGAATTCACTTATATGAGGTTATCTCAAATAATCATAGAAACAAAGAATGGTAGTTGCCAGAGGTTAGGGGGAGGGAGAATCAGGGAGTGTGTTCAATAGGTATATTTTTAATCATACAAGATGAAAAAGTTCTGGAGATCTTTTGTACAACTACGGTTACCAATGTATGTTTAAAAATTGTCAGGAGGTGCCAGAAGTAGTGGCACATACCTGTAATCCCAGCAGTTTGGCAGGCTGAGGCAAGAGGATCCAAGTTCAAAGTCAGCCTCAGCAATTTAGTGAGGCCCTGAGCAACTTAGCAAGTCCTTGTCTCAAAATAAAAAAATAAAATAAAATAAAAAGGGTTGGGGATGTGGCTCAGGGATTGAGGTTCAATCCCTGCTTTTAAAAAAAAAAATGTCAGGAGGGTAAATGTATGTTTTGTTTAATTACAAGAAAAAAAGAAAAAAGAAAATCTTCCCTGTAGGGGAGGAAAAGTGAACACAGAAACAACAATACTTCCACATTTTTCAGGTTAGAATTAGTAAGTTTAGGGGCTGGAGCAGTTCGGCAGTTACAGCACTTGCCTGGCATGCCCAAGGATAAGGTTCAAACCCCATCACCATGTACACAACTGAGTGTTGGAGCAAAAGAAGTCACATGAAAAAACTAAATAAAATTGATTCTCTCTGTCCCTCTTTTAAAAAAAAAAATTGATGAGTTTACATAGTTAAGTAAATAAGTCATGACAAATATAGTAATAAAACTTGAAATAATCCACCCCCAACTATTTTATTGCTTTAAATCCTCAGAGTAGTTTAATATATGTTTGAACATACAACCAGAAGTATGCAGCAAGTTAAAAATATCATATGGGAGGGATATGGATATAACTCAGTGGTAGGGTGCTTGCCTAACTTGCATAACTTGCATAAGGCCCTGAGCTTTTATGGGGCTGGGGCATAGTTCAGTAGTAGAGTATGTGCTCAGCATGCATGAGGCCCTGGGTTCAATCCCTGACATCAAAAAAGGGAATTAAACGGCTGGAGTGGTGGCTCAGTGCTTACAGCACTTGCCTGGCATGCACAAGGACCGAGGTTCTAACCCCAGCACCATGTACACGACTACATGTTGAAGCAATGAAGAGCAGATGAAAAACTAAATAAAATTGATTCTCTCTCTCTCACTGTCCCTCCATCTCTTAAAAAAAAAAAAGGGGGGGGGGATTAAAAAAAAAAGGAAAAAAATTATGGAAGCCATAAAAAATGAAAGCAATTTTTCCCATTTGAAAAAGAAACATTGCCCGTGAATTTTAAAAAACTTTTAAGGCAGAGGTTTCACAGTTTCCTAACACCTCATTTTTAATGATGTACAACCATAATACTTAACTGGCTAAATGGTGTCAAATCTTTATTACAAAGTTCTAAAAAAAGTAGACACTGCCAAAAATTTACATTAGACACATCAAAATGTCTAAACAATGACAATGATTATACCTGATTATACCTCAAAAACTCAGACTGAACCTGAAACAAGAACTAGAAATAGGTACAACAAGAAGCTGCAAATCTGGAATGCAAGCGTTCTCTAATATGCTTACTACATTGTCAGATACTATTCCAAGTTAACCTTCCACAGTATCATCTATCCTCACAAATTCAACTTAATCTTACAATAAATCCCATAAGATTAATACTATCATTTTTGTCAGGCAAAGAAAAGTAATTTGTATGAAGTCATAATGAATAGAACCCAGATTCAAATCAATTTCCCTTACTCTCTTAGCCATACTTTCTCCCCACCCTTAAGATATTTATAAAATATACTCTTCTTTTTTTTTTTTTTTAAGAGAGAGAGAGACAGACAAAATCAATTTTTATTCAGTTTTTCATGCGGGTTTTGGTGCTCTGACGTTGTGTACATGGTGCTGGGATTTGAACCCGTGTACCTGCACATGCTGGGCAAGTGCCATAACTCCTGCGCCACCGCTCTAGCCCCCTTTTTTCTTATGAATATAAAACACTGCCACAAAATACAGGAAATTCTAAAACATTAGTTCTGACAAGTAGTAATTTATCACACCCAAAAAATCTTTTTTGGATAAATGGATTCATACATAAAAAGGAAAGATTATGTTTTATGTCTCTATAGGCCCCCACAGCTCCAAATAATTGATACATTTGCTACTCACTGGAGTATAAGCAAACAAAAAGGCAAATAAACTAGGAAGTGTATAACTGAAAACAGAAATGAATTTAGTAATGTAAGTTAAGTCATTAGCTCATTGCCATATCAAATACCAAGCTTTATAACACCAGTTTTTAAAAGCATTTACCTATGATTTTTAGAAGTGGCCCCAAAGTAATTGTGTATATCTGTCCCAAGGTCAAAGAACACATAACCACAAACCCAACATGTGACAAATTCATAACAGTAGAACTCCCCCCAAGAATGCCACCTCTAGATGGCTCCCTTACCAGTTTCCTTTCCTACTGCACTCTCCCTCCCTACGAATTTCCAAATGTTAATGACACTTAGAAAATTCCTTTGTAAAAGTAGTATTCTAAAAAGAAAAATCTGAAGTTATTTTTATAGTACATGAAGCACACGAATTCCAACTCTATTTAAAGGTCTTGGCAAACAATTATAGAAGAAATACTTCAAAATATTACAAAGTGAGAAGTTGATAATTTAACTTTAATTTTGAAAATGCCATCATAAAATGATTTTATCATAAAAACAAATGATTAAGTATATTTTGATTCAGTCAATCTGTGTTTCTTGAAGGGCTGGTCCAGAACAAACAAGTAAAAATTATAAGAAAAGAGATGCTGGGTCAAACAAGAAGGCTAACACTGAAGTCATATCAAAGGAACTGCCTACCCTGAGGATAAGCTCCGCCTACTGCCAGGTATTAAAGGGAAGGCTGGAGTGCTATGTATGATACACTGAGTGACAGCTAAGGCACCTTCCACACTATACCACAATGATCTTTAGACTTACCTGTGTTTTCGCAGATATGTTTCTAGTGTTTCTAAAAGACAACTAGAGTCAATTAAAACTACTTCATCCCTGCATTCCTGGGACATTAGTTCCCATACATCCATCCAACAACCTCTGCAGAAAGAATAAACATATTAGTGAAAAGGAGGAATATATAAGGGTAAAACATTAAAAAAGGCAGAATAAAGGATTGCTTGATTTTACCTGGCTGTTCCCTGGAAAGGTCCATAATGGAAAATGATCCTACACTTGCTGTCCTTCCTGTGGTCTTCACTACTTCTCTTATCTGTACTTAACTTCTCTGAACTGACACTGCTACTGCTCCCTTCACTGTAGTACAGTATAGTACAAAGCTTAGTGACACTGAGATAATCTGAAGGAATAATTTCTACAGTCTAAAAGCATGAGCTCTAATATATTTAAATATTAGTAGGATAAGTTTACAAATTTGTATAATGATTACATATTAAAATGTTATTTAAACATGTGCTCACATCTTTACATAAAAACTTCAGCTTGACTATAAAGTTTGCCTAATACAATTTAACAACAATATTTACAGTTATCAAGATAGCAACTGGTTTATATTCTTAACATTTTATGCACAAACACTTCATATGTTCTAAAGATGAAATGGCTAAAAACATATTTTCATCTATAAACATGGATCAACCTTTCACAAATGGAAAATTCAAAATGTTTTAATTTATTTAATATGATTTTTCTAAAGAATTCATTTTCATAACTAGTCCATAGCAACAAAACTTATATCTACTTTCATATTTATAAATAATGGGAAAGTCATAGATTAACTTTAGTAAATAAGCTTTACACTTACTACAATAAAGGCAGTACAGTACAGTAATACCAACACTTTACACAGTCTAAATTAGTATCATACAATAATTAAAAGTTACTAAAAACTTCCAAGACTGTCCCTCCCCCACTGATTTCAACATGGTGCTGGATCGTGCACTTTGCTTTGTCACAGATGTTCATTACAAGAAAAATGGGTGTCATGTATTCCATTCAATAATCTTGATTTTTCTTGATTCTGAATAGCTAGCTTCTGCCTGTTTTCCCACAGGTCTCATTGCAGTCCTAAAAATTCATTCTCTATATACTTGAGATGGAGAAACCTCTGAATATACACATACATATTTACTTAAACTACTCTATCAAGTAAATAGTATTTCTCAACCTCCAGCCCAACTAAGATCATATATCAAATTCAACTTCTTATTCCCTTCTCACAAGAGTTCAGGCCAAGGTTCAAAAACAAACTCCTGCTCAACCTTCTATGTTAAATTCAGCTTGCAACTTTCCTATTTCCTCTTTTTCTAATTATGCTTGTGTGATCTATAGCTCAAATCAGGATTTTATTCATAATCTCTCCAGACCTTATTACTTCATATGATTTCTTCAAGATCAAACTTTCAGTAAAAGCAGTCTTCTTTCCACTTTGTTCTACTCCTATCCTTTCCATTCACATCTTAATCCGTTACACAATCTTACGCTGTACTCACTTTTCCACCCACTCTAATCTAGAATCTGCTTCCACTCAACCACCAGCTTTTCTCATCAGTTCCTAAATCCAATGTTCACTTTTGGACCCTGAATGACTCATTCAGCACAGCAATCAGACTACCCTGGACCGCTCTACCACTTAGCAACATCCCCAGTCCCCCCACTCCCCACCTTTTAAATTCATTTACTTTTTTTTTTAATTAAAGAAAGGGGACAGTGAGAGAGACAGAATCAATTTTTATTTAGTTTTTCACATGGCTTTCGTTGCTCTGAGACTTCACTGTGTACATGGTGCTGGGTGTACATGTGTACTTGTGCATGCCAGGCAAGCACTGTAACTGCTGAGCCACCGCTCCAGCCCTCATTTACTTAATTTAATTTTGAGACAGGGTCTTGCTGAATTGCCAAAGTTGACCACGAACTTGAGATCCTCCTGCTTCAGTCTGCCCTCCTACCTCAATCTCCCAAGTACCCTCCCAGGATTACAGGACCACGCCATATGGTCCTAGCCACTCTTTCTCAAATTTCTTAAGCTTCTTCTTTTCCACCATTAACCCAAATTCCTTGGTACTCTTTTCTCTTATTCTACACTCTTTCCCTCAAAGAA
Organism: Aplodontia rufa; assembly: GCA_004027875.1. NCBI lineage: Eukaryota > Metazoa > Chordata > Mammalia > Rodentia > Aplodontiidae > Aplodontia > Aplodontia rufa. The sequence goes on from PVKS010002147.1 coordinate 65,475, forward strand.
TCATTCCCTAAGATAATTTTTAATCCTCAGCTACAAATCTACAACTATGAACTAAAACTTTCTTTCAGATCTCAAACTTATTCCTAGACAAACATGAACAAGAACACACACAGAAAAGATGACAGATTGTTGCTATTAGGCCAAAACCTCATGAATCATATTTTGGTTTCCCGAGAAAAAGGCAGGGTGAGGGATTAACAGTGGAAATATATTAAAATGATGGTGACCAACCAAGGTGGAGAGGGTGTCTTAACAGACTAATCACTGGCCTGCTACCCACATAGCATATGAGAGTAACTAAAAAGTACTTCAGTGAAGAGACCCTGCTTCAATTAATTCTTTTTTTTTTCTGTTTTTTTTAAGAGAGAGGGACAGTTAGAGAGAGAGAATCAATTTTATTTAGTTTTACATGTGGACTCCATTTTATATGTGGTGATGGGGTTTGAACCCACGACCCTGCCCATGACAGGCAAGCGCTGCAACTGCTGAGCCATCACTCCAGCCAGCCCTAGATCAATTAACTCCATTCAACTGATTCCATACTTGACAAACAACTTTCAAAATTATCTAACTTCCCATGTAGTGAGGCTATGGCAGGAGGGGGATGTGAAGTCTGTCGAGGTTTTATTTGTTTGTTTGTAAGGTGAAAGATAGGAAGACATAGCTATGTGTCAATTAAATAAAAGGAAATTAAATGACAAAACAAAATCACTAGAAAACAGAAGAGTAGATGGAATCCAGAGCAAATGTGGAAAGACTGTTCTTTAAAGGAAGGCTACAATGAGTCCAGATATGAAAGATGTGGGATATCTGCTGCTTTTTAGTTCCTCAATGAAGAATATGCATAAAAGGGCTAAAGTGTAGCTCAGTAATGGAGCACTTGCCCAGCATGTGCAGTATTGGATTCAATCCCTATCATTGCAAATTAACAAAAACCAATATGCAGGGCTGGAGAGATGGCTCAGTGGTAGAGTGTTTGCCTGGCATGTGCAAGGACCAGGGTTCAATCCCTGCACCACCTGTACAACTAAGAAAAACAAAAACCAGATGAAAAAAAATTGATTCTTTCATTCTCTTTTAAAATTAAAAAATAAATAAAAACCAATATCTATTAAAAAAAACAAAACAAAACTAGAAGGCAGGCTCTCTATTAAACCATAGTACTCTGTGCCCTCAGTCAACAGGTCACACTTCTCTAATGAGAAAATGTAGCTGAATTTTGCTTTTTTAGGAAATCAGGAATTCTGTAAAGATATTGATAAATATGTAAAATAACAAGTATCCTTAGGAATGGCTTTAAGTTACATAGCACTTTGCTGGCTTTTGAGTACTCCCATGTTTAGACAGCATATAATGTGTAGTCTTTCTTTGGATTCCAATTCAAACCAAAGTAAAAAGGCATTTTCAACAACAGTAGGGGAAATATTATTATGGACTGGGTAATGTTAATTTTGTTAAGTGTTACAGGCATTTTAGTTATAAAAGAAAATGTCCATGTATAGAGATGCATGTGGAAGTATGTAAAGTAACATGATGCCTTGAACTTGCTTTAAAAAACATCAGCAGCGGGGGCTGGAGCTGTGGCTCAGCAGTTCCAGCACTTGTCTTGTATGCTCAAGGACAAATGTTCAAACCCCCAGCACCATGTACACAATGAAGTGTCAGAGCAACTAAAGCTACATGAAAAACTAAATAAAATTTGATTCTGTCCCTCTCTCTTAAAAACAAAAAAAACATCAGCAGCTGTGGCACATACCTGTAATCCCAACAACTCAGGAGGCTGAGACAGGAGGATCACAAGTTCAAAGCCAACCTTAGCAATGTAGCAAGGCCCTAAGCAACTTAGCGAGTCCCTGTCTCAAGACAGAAAATAAAAAGGGCTGGGGGTGTGACTCAGTGGCTGAGTGCCCCTGGGCTCAATTCCTAGTACCAAAAAGATAAAATAGGGGCTGGAGCAGTGGCTCAGAGGTTAGGGCGCTTGCCTGGCATGTGCAAGTACACAGGTTCAAACTCCAGCACCCACATATACAACTAAGTGTCAGAGCAACAAAAGCCATGTGAAAAACTCAATAAAAATTGATTCTGTCTCTCTCCCACTGTCCTCCTCTCTCTTTAAAAAAAAAATTAAAAAAAAATATTGACTATCTATCTTTCACTGTCCTCTCTTAAAAAAAAAAAGATAAAACATATCAGCAAAGAAAAATATAAATAAATAAAACAAATATGGTAGATTTTGGTAACTATCAAATTTGGGTGAAGGTACAAGGGATGGGGGATTCCTTGTATAGTCTCTAAGGAAACTGAGGTGGGAAGACCACTTGAAGAGATGAGTTTAAGATCAGCCTGGTAGGCTGGAGCAGTGGCACTTGCCTGACATGCACGAGTACACGAGTTCAAACCTCATTACCATGTATACAATGAAGTCTTGGAGCAGTGAAAGCCACATGAAAAACTAAAATTGTTTTTTTCTCTCTCCCTGTCTCTCTTAAGAAAAAAAAAAAAAAAATCAGTCTGGCAACACAGGGAGCCCATATCTCAAAAAAGAAAAAAGCATATATATATATATATATATATATATATAATATGTATATATAGTATCTACTTGTATAGTCTTTCTTCTCTTCTGCATTTACCATAGATTTCATGATAAAATTTAAAAAAACTTTTTTCTTCCTGAATACAGAAAACAACCTTGCAGAGGATCAGGACAAGGAAGGAGGAGAGGAACGGGAAGGTGCTGGGGAATAAACTGATTAAATTATGTTATGTGCATGTACACATATAGCATAATGAATTCTGCTGTTATATATAATTATAATGCACCAAAGATTAAATTTAAAAAAAGAAAAAAAACCATGCTAATAGATTATTAACATTACCATCACCTGGTCATCCAGATCTTTATGAGAAAAATATCTACAAAACAATGGTGCCAATAATACTGAAATAGTAAAAATTTCAAAAACTGGGGCTAGAGTGGTTGCTCAGTGGTTACAGAGTAACTGCTTGCCTGGCATGCTGCGAGGTCACGGGTTTGAACCGCAGCACCACCACATACACAAGGAAGTGTCAGAGCAACAAAAGGCTCATGAAAAACTAAATAAAACGGATTCTCTCTCTCATTGTCTCTCTTAAAAAAAATTAACTCGTTTTATATCATCCCATTCTCTCCAAAATGAAAGTTACTTCTTAGAAACTCCCTTTGAATTCCATGTCTTCTCTTTACCATCCCCACCCCCAAGCAACTCAGTGAGAGACAACTGTGGCAATGTGCCTGGAGAAAGGGATGAAGGCAGCATTTGACAATGTAGCACCCAACACCATGAAGAAACATGCACATCAGTTACAAAGATATACACTGCCATAACTGATTCAAGGCACTTGTTTTAAATCCTTATTAAATTTATAAAGGAGATCCAGAAATATGAACGATAGAAAAATAATTTATACATTACGACTACTGATCAAAGAATATCACCACTTTGATAATCTTGTTAGTTACAGAAAATTCCTTAAAAATTTCAATCTCCTCCTTCTAAAACATATTTAATGTAAGGAAAAAAGCTTAAAAAATCAAAACTACAGAGATCCTGTATGATCTCAATGCAAGAAGTCCAATGGAACTGGGAGACATATTTTCACCCATGTTAGAATATAAACAATAAAATGAATTAAAACTAGGTGCTTACTCCTTTTACTAAATATGATCTACATTTATAACCTTAACAATGATGAAGCACTTACCCCAAAGGTTTTGGTTTATGTGTATCTAAGGAGTGCAACTGACATCTCTTGTTCTTCTTACTTTTTGGAATAGCATCTATCATGTCATTTAGTTTGGACCTAACAAACAACAGATTAAGGGTTGATAGTTATTATTCTTTCCAATTTTAGAAATCTTTATTTATTGCCTTTCCATAATAAGTGTAGTATTACAGGCATATTCACCCACTCTGAAAATTTCTCAAACATATTCTAGCCCAAAAGAGTCTGTACACTCTTTCCCCTCGCCATTCCCAGTCAAAATGTTAAAATAAGCCTGCTCTACTCAACTACACCCAACTACGATATTTTAGTACTAACTAGAACATGACTCAGCCATCTTCCTCTGCCCAAATATTATCTAAATACATAATATCCTTGATGAGGATCCATCAATAAATATTTTATGCAAATGCAGAATGTATTTATAATGTGTAGAACAGAATGTAATACTATCATATATACTCTACTTCTAACCTGTCAACTAGTTTTTACATATTTATAATCTTATCACTTCTTACCATTGTCTAACTCACTAAACTCTAGCTCATCAACTACAACAGCTGTCCTCCTAAATGACCTTGTGCTGCCACCTTTTGCCTTTCGCATTCTAGGTCTCACTCACAAGCTAGTGATCCTTTTAAAACACAGTATCAGATTACATTATTCATCTGGTCAAAAATCTTCCAAATCTTCCTTCCTCAGGCAGAGTAAAACTCCAAAGTTCCTACCAACCACCTCTAAACAGGAAAGCCTTAGGGTTGGTCTTCAGACCTCTTTTCTCATTTATACTCACTAACTGACACAAATATGTAGCTTCACACCACCTCTCTGAACTGTATGTAGATGTCCAATTGGCATCTCAAACTTCATAAATCCAAAAGTGAGTTCTGAAACACTGCTCTTTGCAGCCCTCCCCATTTCAGGAAAGGGACACCATCAGTTTGTCCTTTAGACTACAAATCCAATCATCATCACTGATGCCCTCTCCTCCAATTAATCTATCTTAAAATTATGATGGTTATTTCCTCAAAATATTTCCAGAATCCTACCACTTCTCACTATCTCCATGACCACCACCCACTGTAGTTCAAGTCACCCATCATTTTTCTCATAGATCATTAGATAGCCTGTTTCTCTGCTTCTAACCCTACCCTTGTACCACCTCCCCGCTCCTCACTATATTCTCAATACAGAGGTCGCATTAGGTCAAACTTCAGGTCAGACTACGTTGTTTCTCTGGTCAAATCTTTTCAAGGCTTTCCATCTCACTCAGTAAAGAGACCTCAGGATGCTGTACAAGGTACTACATGACAGGACCTTATATTACTCTTCTGCTCTCAGCTTTTATCACTGTTCCCTTCTCTGGCTGCACCCACAGTGGCTTCTTTGCTAATCCTCAGACATGCCGAGAAAACTCCAACCTCTGAACCTTTTTACTTGTGTTTCTTCACTGCCTTCCCCCAGATTATCTACCTGGTTCCCTCACTCACTTCATTCAAATCCACATTAAATGCATTTCAATAGAAGGACCTTCCCAAACCACCTTTCCTATTAATTTTACACACTCATTCTCTATCCTCTCGACTGGTTTTCCTGTATAACTTATAAACTGCAAATTATATATTTGCTTATTGTATCCCCCTCTCTACATGAGAACAGAAACCAGATGTTACTCAAAACTGCTAAACTGGACTCAATTTTTGCCCCAACCAAATTTATAAAAAACTACTATTACTGTCACCAAGTTGTTTAGAAGTTAACAAAACCATTTCTCCTAATTTATTATACTTACCCATGTACATAAAATAATGTATAAAGCTTCTTTGCATCAGTCATGCAGCTTCGAGTTACAGATAGGACTCCCTTGGGTCCTACTGTCAGGGGTTCAAGGGCAGGATTTCCAGACTCTACAAGCTGGGAAAAGAGGCGTTCCACACTGCGACGACAACCAACACATGGGACAAGCTGAGAAAGTGCACTCAAGACTTCACGTGATGTTACCACCATGGCAATGCTGAGATCTTGTTGCTTAAGCATACTATGTCGCTGAGAGAAAGAAGAAAAGTAAGGTGAAAAATCCTTAAGACATAAAATTTACTCCTCACCACACTAGTTCCTATCCTTATACAGTAAGTATAACTTCGAAAGGGCTTACCACCTCTACCTACAGCTGAGTCAGAAAGCAAAGTAGTCAGCCTCATCCATGATGTACTAAATTTGCTCCACAAACCCCTCTGCTCTAGAATTTAGGGTGAAAAGAATTGAACTCAATCTAGAGTATAAAAACTGGTTAAGATGCCAGGGCTAAGGAGTATGCACCCTGGCATAGCAAAAAGAAGCCCTGCATCTGCTGCATCTAGAAATTTAGGACTTGTTCAATAAATACTAAGCCTAGTAGAACAACTTCAAAAAAAAAAAAGAACTCACAATGCAGCTCTACCATATCTTCTTTTCTTTTCTTTTTTTTTTTTTTTAAAGAGAGAAGAACAGTGAGAGAGAGAAAGAGAGAGAGAGAGAGAATCAATTTTTATTGAGTTTTTCACATGGCCTTCGTTGCTCTGACAGTTGCGCATGTGGGTGCTGGGGCTTGAACCCATGTACTTGCACATGCCAGGCAAGCACCATAACTGCAGAGCCACCGCTCCAGCCCCACCCCCTTTTTTTAAAAAAGAGAGGGACACAGAAAAAGAGAGAGAATCAATTGTATTTAGTTTTTCATATGGTTTTCGTTGCTTTGACACTTAATTGTGTTCGTGGTGCCAGGGTTCAGACTCACGTCCTTGTGCATGTCAGGCAAGCACTATAACCACCATGCCACCGCTCCAGCCCCCATATCCTCTTTTCAACTTTTAACAACAAACTATGTTTAGCTCTAAGCAGTCAAATTAGGATGGTGATCATGAAGAGCACCAATTCACAACCTGGAGGTATGGACAAGTGTGTTATGGATTAGTGGGGGAGAACAAGGCTTATCTTACTTACTGAGGGAGACTGCAGTAAGTAACTAACATGCTCCTGCATATGAATGTTAACATCTGACTATGACAAGATAAAAAAATGACTAAAAACCACAGTTGGAGAGAAAACTCTAGTACGTAACTTGTACCAGATGGAGTTAAGAGCTGCACTACAATAAACACTTTCAGATTTATCAAAAACAGATGGAGAGGTAAGATAATTACCAAGAAGCATGTTCTCCCTGTAACTTTTCATTCAAAATTTTCTCTAAAAGTAGAAATACAGCTCTGAAGTAAATTAACAAGTTATCTCCCATTATCTTAATTATGTGTTATATATTTAAATGTACAAAAGTATTATATTTCTTAAGAATTAAATAAAAGCTCATAATATGGGATTAATTTCTTTTTAACTTGAACAAAACAATCATACCGAAAAAACCCAAGTTCTTTTTTGTGTGTGTACAGTGCTGAGGATGGAACCCAAGGCCTCATCCATGCTAGCCAAGCACTGTACCACTGAGTTATATCCCCAAATATCCCAAGCTCCAAACAAATTCTTTTTTTTACAGAGATGGGGCTAAAGCAGTGGCTCAGCAATTATGGTGCTTGCCTAGCATGCATTAGGACATGGGTTCGAACCTCACCACCACGTGCACAACCAAGTGTCAGAGCAATAAAAGCCACATGAAGGAACTAAATAAAACTGATTCGATTCTTTCTCTCTCACTGTCCCTCTTTTTTTTCTACAAGACAGAAAGAGTGAATCAATTTTATAGGATCCCTCCCCAAATAAATTCTTAATGAAAAATGTGTACCTTATCTTTAAAAAACAGGAAAGAAGCTGGGTGTGAAAGTGCACACCTGTAATCCCAGCAGCACAGGAGGCTGGGACAAGAGGATTAAGTTCAAAGCCAGCCTCAGCAATTTGGCAAGGCCCTAAGCAACTTAGTGAGACCCTGTCTCAAAATAAAAAAATAAATTTAAAAGGGGCTGGGGATGTGTCTCAGTGGTTAAGTGCCCCAAGGTTTTAATTCCTGTTACTTAAATAAATTAATTAAAAAAAAAAAACAGGGAAGATGCCAGGTGAAATAATAAATAAATATCTGTGATGTTAACATCACAGATATTTTTTCATGACAGGTCCATAAATCAGGTACGCAAATATGTTTACCACAGCAACAGTAAAAGTGAAACCAATTTCAGTTTAACATTAGATGAAACAAAATTTAAACTTACAATTGACTTTTACATCTAAATTTTGAATGATTCTTTAAACACATATACACACATACACAACTGAATATAGACTTTACAAGCTATTACCTGAATGAACTGCTTTAGTTGTGCACCATTATTCTGATGCCCATCGAGATTTAGCACATTGTCAGGAAACTCCATCACCATCTTAAATGCAAAAAGAACAGAAATCAAATATTTTATTCTCTTCAAAGACATTATACAGCCTGTTTTATAAATTCCTAGGCAGAACATAAGATCTGAAAAGCCGGATTTGCCCTTAAAGAACAAAAAAGTTCTTTAAGAAATCTAAATATACAGCCAAGCATGGTGGCACACACCTGTAATCCCAGCAACTTGGGAGGCTTAAGCACAAGAATCATAATTTGAAGGTCAGCCTGGGCAACTCTGCAAGACCCTATTGCAAAACAAAATTAAAAGAAGTAGAGACTAGAGCGGTGGCTATAGAGGTACAGGGCTTGCGGGGCAAGCGTAAAGACCTGGGTTCAAACCCCAGCACCACACATACAACTAAGTGTTAGAAAAACAAAAACCAGATGAAAAAATAAAATAAAATTGGTTGGTTCTTTCTCTTTCCCCCACTCCTTCTCTTTAAAAAAAAAAAAAAAGGAAGAAGGAAGTAGAGCTCAATCCCAAGTACAAAAAAAAAAGTTATTTTTGTTTTTATTTGTTTGCCGTACTAGGAATTGAACCCAGGAACTTTTTACTGAACTATATACTTTTTATTTATTTTTTTTTTTTTTGAGACAGTGTCTCATTAAACTGTAGAGGCTGACCTCCAACTTGAGATCCTCTTGCCTCTGCCTCTGGAGTCACATGTGTGTACTACCAAACCCAGCTATATGCAAATTCCTAAAACCAGAATGATATACTACTCATTAGGAGGAAAAACAGTAAGTCAGTCAGATATGAGTTCAAATCCAAGCTCTGTCACTTAACATTTATGTCATAAATGACAAGTTACTTAACCTGTCTGATTCTTAATTTCCTCATCTGCAAAAGAAGATAAATAATTTCTGCTGGGCATAGTGGAATACACCTGTAATCTCAGCAGCTCAGGAGGCTGTGGCAGGAGAATCACAAGTTCAAAGCCAGTCTCAGCAACTTAGCCAGGCCCTGAGTAACTTAAGTAAGACCCTGTCTCAAAATAAAAAATAAAAAGGGCTGGGGCTGGGGATATGGCTTGGTGGTTGAGTGCCACTGGGTTCAATCCCCAGTACCAAATACCAAGTAGTTATAATAATAACTATTATTTCTAATACCTCTCTCTCACAGGGTAGTTGTGAGGATTAAGTTATATTTTAAAGCATCTGTAGCCATGCAGGTGGCGCACACCTATAATTCTAGCAACCAGGAGACTGAGGCTGGAAGACTGCAAGGTCAAGGTCACCCTCTGCAATTTAGCAAGACCCTGTCTCAAAATTAAAAAATAAAATGGGCTGAGGGTGTAGTAACTCAGTGGTACAGCATCCCTACGTCAAATCCCCAATACTGTAAAAAAATTAGTGGTTTTTTTTTGCAGTAGCCAATAACAGTACCTAAAGTCAAATTACCTGACACTTTTAGTTAATTACTGAATAAAGAATGGAATAAATAATCATAGAATAAATCTTTTAACTACTTAAAAAAAAATCTATATACCAGGCTGGAGATGTAGTTTAGTTGTAGAACACTTGCCTCACATGTGCCAGGCCCTGGGTTCAATCCCCAATAGTGAATAACCATACCCACCCCTGCAAAAAAAAAAAAAACTACTTATTTTAGAACAGTAGCTGATGCATAGTAAATGTTTTCTCTAATAATGAACAACAAGTATATACTAAAGTATTTATTCAAATCTCAAAATTTGGCAAAGCATAGCAGCATGCCCAATATCCTAGTAATCTGGAAGGCTAGACAGAAGGATTGCAAGGTTCAAGTCCAGCCTGGGCAACTTAAGAAAAGACCCTATCTCAAAATAAAAAATGGGGGTGGGGCTGGAGCGGTGGCTCAGCAGTTGGAGCACTTGCCTGGCATGCATGAGAACCCAGGTTCAAATCCCAGCACTACATACATAAATGTTGGAAAAACAAATACTAGATGAAAAAAATGAATAAAATTGATTCTTTCTCTTTAAAAAAAATAAAAAGCATAATAAATAAATAAAAAGTGTTGGGGATGTAGCTCAACAGAGAGCCTCTGGGTTCAACCTCCAGCATGACCAAAAATGAAAAATAAAAATTCACCACCAGAGCAAGGGGGATATAAAGCTCAAAGATGTTTCAGTATGTCAGACAAAGGGGACTAGTAATTATAAATTCTACTGATCTATAATGCCACACATTTTAAGAACTGTAGTTTATGTACTATTAAGACCCATTTTAACTGTTAAAATGTCATCAGTTAAGAAAGCACACCAAATCCAGAGACATAATGTGAAAAAAAGTCTACCTTCAAAACAATGAAGTAAAATAACACATGTATATCTTAAAACAACATTAAAGATATAGAACATACTGTGCTAGGACAAACTATTTTCAGAAGACAAGGGCCTCAAACTCCTACATACCCAAAGAGTGAAATGAAGATAGAGACCTTTATGAGGCAAAACCAAAAATAAAAACCACAAAAACAAAAAGCCCACTTGGTAGCATGTGGTCTTAAAAACATCCCTCCCTTGTCCACCCAGCACTACGAAGACTTGGCTTCTTTAGGGGAAGTGACCATTCTCTTCCTTCTACATTAGAAATAAAAGGTTTAGGGGCTGGAGTGGTGGCTCAGCAGCTACAGTGCCTGCCTGGCACTGTGCAAGTACGCAAGTTCGAACCCCAGCACCACGTATACAACAAAGTGTCGGAGCAACAAAGGCCATGTGAAAAACTGAATAAAGTTGATTCTGTCTTTCTCTGTCTCACTGTCCCTCTCTCTTTAAAAAAAAAAAAAAGAAAGAAAGAAAGAAAAGGTTTAAAATATACTTGTGTTCTAACAATAAATTGGGGGCTTCATCAATAATGAAGGAAAACATAAGCAATAGACATAAAATCTGTTTCTGAATTGACAAGCAATGAATACTAGGTAAGCGAAGAAGAGAAATAAACCGGTTCCTTGTGCTAGGTAGGTGCTCTACCACTGAGCTACAATTCTAGTCCATGTTATTCTTTAACACTCAATTGCCCAGGCTTGCCTCAAACTTGCAACCCTCCTGCCTCAGCCTTCTGAATTGCTGGGATTAAAGGTATGCACCACCACAACTGGCAGGGAGATAAACAGATTCTGAAAGGATGGACAACGATACAAACACCATCTTAACAATCCAGAGGATTGTACTGTGTGATTCACAGAATCAAAAACCACCATGATTCAAATTTTTGTATGTGCACATTTTATCTTACAGAAAAAGAAAATGCATATGTGATTATCTCTAACTGGTAGGCTGATAGGTGACTTTTTCTTTGTGTTCCTATCCTTCCCAAATTTGTTACAATGCACACGTACTAGTTATTATATAAGTGTTCCCTGCTTCCAAATCTATAATCATTAATCCCATGTTCAGAGACTTGCTTCCATCTCAACAGCTTTTACTGTCGTGGAAGTTTCTTCTTCCATACATATAGATAAAATGTCCAAATCTTACTTTTTCAATCTGCAGGCTGATCAATCCCAATATGTTGTTTCTAGTTTTATCAATCTCCATTAACACCTCCAAAAGGTGACAGTAATAACACCACTTAATACAGCTTCATACACACTAGATAGCATTCTAAGCACTTTCATAAATCAACTTTACCAACATCCCATAAAATCAAAGTAAAAACTGGTCTAATGTTGTAGCTCTTCTGGTGAGAAACACTGAAATAAATAGGCAAAATATCTAACAATCCATATTGTTCATTGTATGTATTGCAGATTAACATAACCTATTCAGACTTTTTAAAAAATTAATAATACTGGCAATAATCCTGGAGAAACAAAGGCCAGATGAAAAAACTAAGTAATATTCTCTCTTTCTAAAAGAGAGAGAGAAAATTTTATTTATCTAGTTTTTGTTTCTCCAACAGTTATGCTAGGGGTCTGAACCCAGGTCCTTGGCCATGCCAGGCAAGCACTCTACTGCTGAGCTACCACTCCAGCCCCCAGCCTCTGCGATTCTGCAAGACCCTGTATAGAAAAAAAAAAAAAAAAAAAGTTGGGGAGAGAGGACTGCACTGGGAATGTAGCTCAATAGTAAAGCATCCCTTGGTTCAATCCCCAGTATGAGGATAGGGGAAGATAAAGGATTAAACCTCACAGAACCATGTAACTCAACAGGATACTGCAAGTCACTCCAAACCTACTATTTCAGGAACTAATACCTTATTTTGCATTTTCATTTGCTAAATCCAAATACATACCACCATTTTACAACATCCCAATTGCCAACATAACAAAAAAAAATTATCTACACAATTTTAACATGAAAGTTTCATCAATTTAGGAAACGAAGACTATTACTTTCTTAACCAAATCAAAGTTTCTCCAGCCTGGGTTGTGGATGTAACTCGGTGGTAGTGTGTTTCCCTACTATGCATAAGGTTGTGGCTAATTTCCAGCAATCACCCCACAAAAAAAAAGTCTCTCCAACCTGATTCTTAGGTGAAACCCTAAGTTTTGACTTAGTGTAAGTGAAGTATTTTTATTCTGATCAACTTTATTATTGTTTTAAAAATTAAAGGTCAAATAACACATCTAACATACTGAGACCTATCAGGTGACCTTTAAAAAATTACAATTAAATGAATAATATCTGCTTTAGGAATCTTTTATAAAAAGTCAGTATAAGAATTAAATAATGATCTGAACTAATTTCAGATCACTTTATTTTCACCTAATTAGTACAAATACTCAAATCTTATTATTATGTCTTACCTAGGTTTCATTAGTTTGGATAGTACCTAATACACTGTTGCTTTTGAACTTACTCTATACCATTCTGGCTAGAGACTCTGACCTAAATAATTAATCTGTCCTTGCCTTTCAAACATTTAAGACAATGACTTTTTACCTTACTGTTTTCTAGTCAATCACTATATGCTATTAAATGGTTTAAGGGATGAAATAAGAAAATGGGGAAGGCAAAGACACCAGTAGCACTACTTTTCTCCATTCTTTAAAACCATTTCCTTAATTCAGTCTTAGATTCCTGGATACCTAAAGAGTGTCTTGTAAAGTACTTCAGGTGTGGTTTCACAGAGGAATCATTAGTGTTCAGCTTCATGATGGGTTGCCTATACATAGCTAGCCAAAAATAGAACCAGTCATTGGGCTGCAATTACTGCTTTATCAAGTTTATTAAATCCATCACCCACTTTCACTCTTAAATGTCTTGGATTTTCCTGACCCAAAAAAAAAAAAAAAATCTGTTTTTAGCTCATTCTTACAAGCTCTAACCAATGATATTAAGTTTGAAATTATCAAAATTGTCACTTGGATTTCACTCTTCTTCATCCACATGTTCACCTCTGATAAAATTAAATTTTAAAAGAATTGAAAAAATTAAATACTAAACTTTTAACAAATTCTACACACCTAATCCCCATATGATTATCCCCTATGGATACCATTCTTTGAAAGTCCCAGTTAAAAACTCTTACAACAGTTTCTAGCCTATTTAGATTGACTTGAATTGGAATGATAAACTGTCTTCCTGAAATACTGTAGCAATATAACCATATGTATTAAGAAAAATAATTTTTTTTAAGAGAGAGAGAGGGACAGTGAGAGAGAAAGAGAGAATCAATTTTATTTAGTTTTTCATGTGGCTTTTGTTACTCCAACACTTCATTGTGTATGTGATGCTGGGGTTTGAACCTGCATCCTTGTGCATGCCAGGCAAGCACCATAACCACAGATCCATTGCTCCAACCCCACATCAAGAAATTTTTAAAGTGTTCTTATCCTCTAATCTAGTAATTCCTTTTGCAAAAGTCTGAGAAAAAAAATTTAATGCAAAGATTTAACTCATTATTTATAGCTTTACAGTATTATTCACAGCAAAAACTAGAGGAGTCTCTATGTTCCCTGAAGAAAGGATGACTAAATTATGGAATGTCACACAGCCATTAAAAATGTTAAAGAAAGGGGCTGGAGCAGTGGCTCAGCAGTTATGACACTTGCCTGATATGTGCAAGACACAGGTTCAAACCCAGCACCATGTACACAACAAAGTGTTGGAGCAATGAAAGCCACATGAAAAACTAAATAAAAAGTTGATTGTCTTTCTCACTGTCCCTCTCTTTAAAAAAAAAAAAAATTAAAGAAAAAGGGAAGATATATGAAGTGTGCATGTATGGAAGAGTAACAACAAACCCCTTCAATATATAAAACTATAATGAAAAGCTGGATGTGGTAGTGCCCGCCTGTAACCCAGAAACTTGGTAGGCTGAGATAGGAGGATCACAAGTTTGAGGCCAGACTTAGTAACTTAGTGAGACTCTGATGCAAAATAAAAAATACAAAGAGTAAGGGATGTAGCTCAGTGATAAAAATATCCCTGTGTTCAGTACGCCCCCCCCCACCAAAAATAGCATAGAAACTGGGTGTGGTGGCATTAAATTTGTAATCCCAAAGACTCAGGAGACTAAGGCAGAAGGATCACAAGTTCAAGGTTAACCTCAGCAACTTAGTGAGATCCTGTTTTAAAAAATAAAAAGGAGATAGGGAGGGATCTAGGGAGACAATCCACAACATAGTCTATACATCAACCCCCTGAGAAGTCAAATGATACTTACACCATCATTTAATTCTGGAAAATTTACAATGAGATATATATTTTATTTACATATACATATATATACACACATACACATATATATCACATGTATGTATGTGTACATATATATCACATGTATGTATGTGTATATATACATCACACACACACACATATATACACACATTTATAGCTCTTATAGGGGAAAGGGGTGTAATATAGAAGAATCAAAAGAATCAAGAAAGGGGCTGGAACGGTGGCTCAGCGGTTACGGCACTTGCCCGGCATGCATGGGTATGCAAGTTCAAACCCCAGCACCACGTATGCAGTGAAGAGTCTGAGGAATGAAGGTCACATGAAGAACTAAATAAAAATTGCTTCTCTCTCTTTTTCCCTCACTGCCCCTTCTTTAAAAAAAAAAAGGGGAATGGTCACTGTGGGGGAAACTATGATTAAAGACCAAATGCATATCATATTGTCACTTCATATGCATAAGATCCTTTGACAACTCCTTAATAAAAATTTTTTAAAAAGTGAAAAGCGAATTGTAAGAAAAATGCAATATGTCAACATTTATGAGATACAGCTGCAAAATACTGCATGCAGATAAGCTATACTGCATGCCTTTACAAAAATGTAATGTTCAATCCTACTGTCAATTATATCTAAAAATAACAAGTGGTGATAGGAAGGGAGGAGGAGAAATATTGGAACTTAAAGCAAGGTACACTCCAAGCATTTATAAATATAAATACGTCACAATAGTCATGTACACAAAAAATGTTCTTCATAGGTATAAGAATTATGTCACTGTACTTGGATATTTCTGGAAAAATATAGGACCAAGAAAAAGAAGCAAGGGATCTTGGGAACAGGAAGGGGGGGTGTGAGTGGGGGTACTGACCAAATTGTATTGCTGAATTGTGTGCATTTATAAATATGTAACAACAAATCCCATCATTATGTACAACTATAATGCACCAATAAAAAAATAAGAAAAATTAATAAATAAAAAGGGTAAGGGTGTAGCTCAGTGGTAAAATGCCTCTGCATTCAATCCACAGTTTAAAAAAAAAAAAAAAAGAGAGAGAGGTTAAAGAATGATAAGAAGCCTGGCTCAAGCCTATAGTCCCAGTACTTGGGAAGCAAAGGATCACTTAAATCCAGAAATTTGAGACCAGCCTGGATAACATCAGACCCCCCCATCTCAAAATAATAATAATAATAATAATAATGAGGAACAAAAATGTTCTCAGTATTACATTTAATGGGGAAAAAAAAGTTACGGAAGACAACTCTGCACCTATGTGTCAGGAGTGAAATTATAGCAAATGCTGCTAATCCCTGGGGAATAGGTTTTAAGGGTAGTTTGTTCTGTAATTAGTTCTCAAAATTTTTTGAATAGTGTATATATATATATATATATCTTTTTTTAAAGAGAGAGAGAAGGACAGGGCTGGAGCGGTGGCTCATCAGTTACAGCACTTGCCTGGCATGTGCGTGTATGCGAGTTCAAACCCCAGCACCGCGTACACAACTGAGTGTCTTAGCAACGAAAGCCACCTGAGAAAATAAAAATTGATTCTTTCTGTCTCTCCCTCTCTCTCACTGTCCCTCTCTTTAAAAAAAAGAGAGAGAGAGAGAGGGACAATGAGAGAGAGAGAGAATCAATTTTTAGTTTTTCATGTGACTTTCGTTGCTCCAACACTTTGGTGTGTATGTGGTGCTGGGGTGCAAACCTGCGTTCTCGTGCATGCCAGGCAAGAACCGTAACCATCGAGCCACTGCTCCAGCTCCAAGGAATATATGCTTCGATTCCATTAATTCTTTATAAAAACTATTTGCTGGACTAGCATTGTAGCTTAGTGGTAGAGTGCTTGCCTAGCACATGAGGTACTGGGTTCAATCGTCGGCATCTCCTAAAAAAAAATAAATGAATAAAATAAAGGTATTGTGCTCATCTACCACAAAAAAAAAACTACCTTAAAAAATTGTAATTCTTCAAAGGTATCTCTAAAATTAATCTATATTCTATCAGTTATTTTATAATTCTAGTAACACTGGACAGTATTTGGTTACCTACCTCAACAATTCCCTAAACATTTCACCAATTTGAGATTTTTCTCAAATACATTTACATCAGCACTGTACTCAAGAGTTTAAAATCACAAAACCACCATAGGAATCTTTTTAATATTTATACAACATAAAAGAGGAGGCTTCACACAAAAGTTAAATTCTCATACAAGCTAGTTTTCAGCATGTTATTAAAATGATAAAATTTGTAACTGATTGTAATCTGTAAACATTGTAACTAGAATAACATCTAGCTGCCAACAAGATTCTAAGACTACTGTACATGAAATAAATACAATGTTTCCTCAGTACGTTACCTCTAAACCCTACAAACAAGATTAAACTAAATGTTAACTTCAGACACACACTGCCATCAAACTATCAATGGAACAGTGCAGTGCATAAACCTCAGGGATCTTCACATTCTCTTCCTACTTCTCTACCAACAGGTGTTCGGCTCATCATTCTCCCTTTATGGAAGATTTAATACAATGGTCCTAAAAGAAACTTGATTCCCTAAATATGACATTTTTCACAAAAATGTTCCCTTTCATTTACCAACAGTATTCACATACTCTGCAGAAGTTTCCAAGACAAAATTTCACTCATTCCCTAGTGATAAAAACCTATTTTAAAAAAATGCCCTTTTGGAGCTGGAGCGGTGGCTCAGTGGTTTCGGCGCTTGCCTGGCAAGCACAAGGACCCGGGTTCAAACCCCAGCACCACATACACAACTATGTGTTGGAGCAACAAAGGCTATGTGAAAAACTAAAATTGTTTCTCTCTTTCTCTCACTCTCCGTCTCTCTTTAAAAAAAAAAAAAAAATTCCCTTTTCCCAAATAAAATATTATTTTGATATTTAAGAAAGTTTAAACTTATTTGCCTTGGCCACAAATCCATAAAACAATGAAAGCAAAATTCAACCACCTAGAGCAGTGTGAAATAAGTGCCATACTAAACAACAGTGCAAGGTTACATCCTTTTCTATGGAAATTTTAAAAATTCACATCATTGTGGAAAACACAGCATACATATTGGTCTTTTAAACGTGCTAGATGACAGGCTGGAGTAGTGGTTCAGCGGTACCACACCTGCCTTGCAAGCTTGAGGACCCGGGTTTGAACCCCAGCACCACATTCACAACTAAGTGTTGGAACAATGAAAAACAAAATTGATTCTCTCTCAAAAAAATGTGCCAGAGGGGGTTGGGGATTTAGCTCAGCAGCAGAGCGCACGCCTAGCACATGCAAGGCCTCGAGTTTTGTCCTCAGACATGAAAAAAAAAAGAAAAAAAAATGTGCCAGATGACAGGTGTATCAATCTGTTGCATTCATATTAAAAGTGACTTAAGAGAATAAGTATCTTAAAATTTTTATATGGGTTTTCCCTATTTTGATATTATATACTCAAGATACTCAAAGAGTAGTCTTATATACAAACTCATAGGCTTTTCTTTAAAATTTTCAAAGCCATTTGAGGAAAATAAACCTACAAGGTTCAAACTATGGGTCTTAGCAGTGTTTATGTTGAAGAGGGTGAGAAGAAAATTATCAACAAATGAACTCTTGATATCAAGAGTTTTCACTCTGAGAAAGGTTATCATTTAATTTGATCAAAAGTGCTATTTTGTGTGTGTGTGTGGGGGGGGGTGTTAACTATTTAAAATACAAGTCCAGGGCTGGAGAGGTGGCTCAGCAGTTGGAGCACTTGCTTAGCATGCATGAGGACCTGGATTCCATCCCCAGCACCATATACACAACTGAGTGTCAGAGAAACAAAAGCCAGATGAAAAAAATAAAATTGATTCTCTCTCTCTTTAAAAATAAAATAAAATACAAATCCAGAGCTGATACAGTATAATGTGCCTGTAGTCCCAGATACTCAGGAGGATTTCTTTAGCTCATGAGTTCAAAACCATCCAGGACAACACAATGAGACACCTATCTCAAAAAAAAAAAAAAAAGGCAGTAAAATACAAGTCCTTCATACTTCTAATGATGCAAAAGGTGCAGAAATCATCATAAAAAGACACACATGTAATTTCTAAAGCATCAACATAAATTCTATTTACTTTATGTCAGGCCAAATCCTTCTACCTTTCTCCATTGGGGGGGGAAGCACTTAGATAATTATAGATGCTTTCACTTGAGAAGTTCTAATAAATTAAGTCATTCAATAGCTCCTCTAATTTTTTAAATGTACTGCAGGTCTATCAAGTCTTAATTGTGACTGGCAAAAAGAAAAGCATACACTGGCATCTCTACAATGACTTGCATTTTATATAAAATATGAAAACCTTAGTAGATAATTGCAAAAGAAAACTAATTTTTTTTCAGGAAGAAAATTGATCAACTGCCATTGAATGGCAAAAAAGCCAAAGGTACTAAAATAAGGAGTATTATATACATCTTATCAGAATAAGCAAATGTTTAATCCAAAGCTTCAACATCATCAAAGTGCAGATTTCAAGTTCAAGAGATAGTCAGAAAAGGTTCATTTCTTAAGAAATAGTGACAAGTAACTGCACTCATTTCCTGTTCAGATTCAATTCAAATTTCTGCCATTTCCTTTTAAAGGAAATAGTATAGTGACACAGGGCAAAGGGTGGGCAAAGCTATACCACCAATGCCACCTTAAAAAAATTTAATTAAAAAAAAAACCCAGGACTGGGTCTTTATACTCAAAACGAGCAATCAGCTTTTTTTTAGTTTAATATGCTTTTTTTTTAAAGGCTACCTGTAAACTAAAAAATGAATTAATGCCAAGAAAGCCTATTTTGAAGAGTCATGGCCTAGCAACACGATCATTTCAAGAGTTTTAATGTAACAAGCAATATGAAGCCTACTTACAACGAAATCAAATCATCTTAGTGGTATCTTCACTGAGTAAGAGCATGTCACTCTGCCCTGAGTAATTATACTTATGCAGTAAAAGCTATGGTATTAAAATTGAAAAAATACAGGTAGCAATGCAGCTGCGACATTTCCAGATAATTAAGTCTCCCCGAGGGTAGGTGGTTTCTGTAAGGGATAGGCCCTAAACGCCGAAGATCCTTCAAACCCTCTCCAAGGAGCGTGCTTTGGCAAAAGCAGGGTCTCCTAAAGGGAACGGGCAACCCAAGAAGGTTCAAGTAGCAAGGAAAACCTGGGAAAAGGGGCTCAAAGTGCGTTTGGACCTCAAGGCTTGGGGCGGGCAAAGGGTGCCAAGAGACCCACTGCAAAGGCGAGTTTGCGGGGCCTGCCGGAGAGAAGGCCTCGCCTAGGAGTTGCAACACACACTTTCTCCAGTGCGCAGCGCTCGGCCTGGGGGAGGGGAAGGAGGGGAAACAGCTGCCAGGGGAGCAGCGGGCCCAGCCCGGCCCGGCCCGCTCACCGTGAGTGTGTCGTCTATGTAGAGGGGAATCTGCCTCCTCTCGAAGGGGAACTCCTCCTCCCCGTCCCTGCACACTGCCACCAGTCGCGCCATCGTCCCCGACGCTGCCGTTGCCACCGTCACCACCTCCTCCCAGCTGCTGCTGCCACTGCCGCCGCTGCTGCTGCTGCTCCTGCTGCTGCTGCCGCCTCCGCCTCCTCCCAGCTCCTGCCTGCAACAGCCAAACCCCGCGAGCGTAAGCACCCGCCGCCGCGCAGCACATTCGCCACGGGGGGAGGGAGCGGAGCTGGAGGGGACCGGAGAGCCGCGCTGCGTTTCCCATCACCCGATTCCACACGTGCTCAGCCAATCAACGCAGAGTAGCGCCGGGGCCCGCCCCTTCGCGCCGCTCTCCTCCCCCCCGCCCCCGCCCCCGCCCGCCGGCCTCCAGTCAGGGTCCAAAGGAGAGGCGGAAAGGACCCGCGGGCCCGGGGGCTTCCCTGCCCGTCATGGGAGTCCCGGCCCCAGGACTCTAACGCCCGGCCCCGGCCCCGGCTCCACAGCCCGCTTCCCGCTTCCCGCCGCCGGGATGCCCTCGGCCCACAGCTGACCCTTTCTCCCCTTCTCGGTGCGCCCCGCCCAGTCGGTCCCCGGGCTGCAGTTACCCAGCGCGACCCCGCCCCTGGGAGGGGTCGACCCCGCCTCAGCTCTGCGGAGTCGTGGGTGGGAGCCTCGGCTCAAACCCTTTCCTCACCCTTCTCGGAGGAGGGCTCCCGGTTCTGACCTTCACCGTTTTCGCGGTCGCCTCCCTGACCCCCACTGCTCCCCGTTACCGGCTGACGAGGCCCGCGTCAGGGCCGGCCTGGGAGGGAGCGCGGCTCCGAATGCCGTTTCCTCTCCAGGCTCAGTCAGCCGCTCGCGCCACGGGGAGTGGGGGAGGGAGGGCGGGGGACGTGGGGAGGGTGGGGCAGGGAGGGGCCCAGAACTCCGGGCGGGGCTCTGCCTCTTCTCGCGAGACTGCAGGCCGCTGCTCTCCGGTCGCGGCTTTCGAAATCCTCGCGGACTGGAGGGCTTGGGGGGGTTCATTCCTGGACAGTCAGTCTTGCACGTGTGGCTTGTGCTCTCCGCCGAGTTCAGATACTCGAATAAACCCGAAATAGGGCTGGTAAGAGGACTAAGTAGACCTCAACCTCGGTCCTCCCCTGCGCAAGACTGGGGACCGCTCTCCCGAGGGCGGGGGTGAAAGGAGCCGAATCTAGATGACTCCGGGCCGACCCATGGGTCGAGACCCAGAGAGGACTTGGGTAAGTGGTGAACTGAGGCTCCCGAGGTCAGCAACAGTGACGGAACACAAACGTGCGCCTAGAGACAAACTCTGGCCTTGGTTTCCAGGCGCTTGACACCACTAGCCCTCCTTCCACGACTGGAAGATTGGAGGAAAGGGCCCTGCCACTCTGGATTTACCCTGGGCCAGCCTCTTTACTACTTCCTGGTCTGAGACTGCGTAGAGATCCTGCCAGGGGTTGAGAGGGAGTGGAAAATCCTCATGTGCTGACAGGTTTGTTATTGTTGCTGCACTAGAAGCATATCGAAGACTGGTCAGTGGTTTATGCGGCCCGGCCAAGCTGAGTTAATATTAACTTAGAGATTCCCTTGGGCAAAGTACCGGTGTTGGCCCTTCCCTCTGATCATCTCCGAGAAATGCAGCTGTAAAGACAATTCCTCTACACTGCCATGTACTCAGTTCCTACTCTGCATTCTTTCGATGCCTGTTGTAAAGCCAGTTGGGAAGTATTTTGCCTATGAAAGTCTTGGTTTTTAAGGATAGAGCCACTTACTACAATTGTAACTGATTAATCTTAAGGACATCTATACTTCCTGGTAGGATAAGCTAGAGCTGTTACCTTTAAAAAGTATTTTGTCATCACATGAAGTCTTAGAAATTCACAACAACAACAAAACCCATAATGCATATTTAACCATGTTGACTTATGACATTGTGTGGTCACTGTTAGGTTAGGTGACATAATAAACTGGAGAACCATTGTTCAGCCCCAAATGTGTGATTATCTGGTATTTATGTCTTCCTTGTTAAGAGAGAACAAGTGTGATCATTAGCTTAAATCCAGTAGAAATATAGAATGTGAGCACAGCTTCTGACAGGTGAGTTCCTGGTCAATATTTTTAGAGAATTTTGTGTTTTATGTAAAAACACTCAAGTAAAATTACTGTAGCTTTTCTGGAAGTGCTCCTATAAAGACCACCAATTAATGTATCTGCTTTAAGCCCTTTAAACTTTGGATTATGTTTAGTAAAGAAATGGAGAATGAAAAGCTCACTATGTAGTAATTAATTTTAATTATGTTCAATACCGAACATGCAACAAGTATTAGCAAAGAACAGAGCTGGAAAAAAAAATCTTAGTTGATTAGAACACCTCATTATTTTCTCTGATAACCACGTTGTTTGATGTGGTAGTAAAATCATTGGCAGGATGTCATTTAAATTACTAGTTGTCCAAATCTAAGGATCTGTAAAGTAGGTTTTCTCTTTCATAAGCTAACACTGAGAGTAAGTTCTGTTAAATAGAAACATACTCAGGGTGCAGTGGGTAATGCCTGTAATCCCAGCTGCACAGGATACAAAGGCAAGAGAAATGCAAGTTCCAGGACAGCCTCAGCAACTTAGTGAGACTCTCAAAAAAATAAGAGCTGGCATGGTGGCTCAGCAGTATCACCCTTGTCTGGCATACACAAGGACCCAGGTTCAAACCCCAGCACCACATACACAACTGTCGCAGCAAAGAAAACCAGATGAAAAAAGTTGATTCTCTTACTCTCCCTCTTTCACTCTTTAAAGAAAATAAAAAGGGCTGAGGATGTAGTTGAGTGGTAGAGCACCCCTGGTTCAACCTCCAGTACTGGGGGGAGAAAAAGGCAAAAGAAACATACTTTCCCCATTAGATTTTTTTCTTTTAAGAGTGAGTCAATTTTGTTTTCATCTGGTTTTTGTTTTTCTAACACTACATTGTGTACATGGTGCTGGGGTTCGAACCCATGTACTCACCCATGCTAGGCAAGAGCTATAACCATTTAGCCACCACTCCACCCCCCACTTGGGTAATTTTTAAGGAAAAATGATACCCACAAGTTAGAATGTAAGCTCTTTGAAGGCAGGGACTTTATCTTTTACAAGCACCTATATCTGATATATTAGAGCTTAGTAATCATTACTGATTGCTTTCCTGTAAACTAGGTCAAATCAGGATTTGCATACTAATTGTCATTTTTATGAATGCTATTTCATTACTTTTTCTTACATGACTTTCAGAACTGGAAGTGGAAGGGGCTGGAGCGGTGGCTCAGTGGTTACAGCGTTTGCTCGGCATGCACGAGTACACGGGTCTTAAACCCCAGCACCCACGTACCCAACTAAGTGTCAGAGCAATGAAAGCCATGTGAAAAACTCAATAAAAATTGCTTCTCTCTCTTTAAAAAATAAAAAAAAGAACTAGAAGTGGAAAAAACAATACACTCTTTTTTTGATTCAGCATATGTAACTGTCAAGACAGATACTTAGACACTTAAGATCTAGAAGAAGCAGTGACAAAAAAGAAACAGACCAATTAGAAAACATGCTCATAAAGTCATAACTTTTTTTTTTTTTTTAGGAGCAAGGGACAGTGAGAAAGAAGCAATTTTTACTTGGTTTTTTCATGTGACTTTCATTCCTCCGACACCTGTACATGTGGTGCTTGGGTTTGAACTCTCACATGCGCTCACACCCAAGCTCTGCCCTTTGTTTTCTAAATGAAAGAATATAGTTAGGGGGCTGGAGCGGTGGCTCCGCGGTTATGGCGCTTGCCTGGCAAGTGCGAGGACACAAGTTCAAACTCCAGCACCACGTACGCGACGAAGTATCTGAGGAATGAAAGTCACATGAAAAACTAAAGATTGCTTCTGTTTTTCTCTGTCCCCTTTAAAAAAAAAAAAGTTGAGAGTACTTCTGCCCTCCTGATTGGTTGAACAGATAAATGTGGAGTACTGGCACTGTGACATAGTTGACGGGAAAACCAATCCCCTTTCCTAGTCCGCCTAATTTACATATTGTAATGTTATTGGTTAAATTTCAAGTCTGTATTTTTATTTTTTAAACTACTGGGGGAATTTTATTACCTCTCTCTTTTTTTTAAAGAGAGGACAGTGAGAGAGAGACAATCAATTTTTATTGTTTTTCACATGCCTTTCGTTGCTCTGTCACTTAGCTGTGTACGTGGGTGCTGGGATTTGAACTCGCGTACTTGCGCATGCTGGGCCAGCACCATAACCGCTGAGCTACCACTTCAGCCCCCTAAGTCTTTTTAATTGAAAATAAAATCTTGTTTTTATTTTCACATCTATATATTACACATACTGATTTCTTTGGAAGAAAACTTTTTTCAATAACTCCCAAATGTAATTGGTTGTGATTGGTAAAGTGCCACCTTAATGCAAATTAGCCATCACTTTAACAAATTGAAGTAAATTAATTAGTATGACAGTCATATTTAACATTTATATTAAAAAATAAATTTGGGGACTGGGGATATAGCTCAGTGGTAAAGCACTTGCCTAGCATTTAAGAGGCCTTGCAGGGCAGTGTCACACACCTGTAAACCCAGTGGCTAGGGAGGCTGAGGCAGGAAGATCGTAAATTCAAGGCCAGCCTCAGTAACTAAATGAGGTCTAAGTAACTCAGTGAGACACTGTCTCAAAATAAAAAGGGGTAGGGATGTAGCTCAGTGGTAAAGCGCCCCTGGATTCAGTCTCTGGTACCAAAAAAAGAAAAAAAAAAAAAGCCCTGAGTCTAATCCCAAGCCCTGCAAAATAAACTCTTAAGTAACTGGAGGCAACACATTAAAACAGGGATCTAAAATTTAATATCAACATGTGTAAGGTACCAGGTTCCATTCTTAGCACCACATAAAAATATTCTATTCATCTACAACTACAAATATACAGCCATATTATTAAATTAGTCCAGGCACAAGATGGCTTTCATTTTTCCTACTGGTTCTTTCCCCCTTAACGTGGTAAATGAGGCATGCCTGATCTTCCCCAGCTTGCCTCTCCAGCTTACTATCCCCTTTTTCTGAGTTCCAGCCTTCTTTCAGTTCTAAGATATGCTGGGTTCCCTCCCAATTAAGGACTTTTGTTGAGGGATTCATTCTACCTGGAATACTCTGCTGTTTTACTCCCACCCCTGCCCATCTCTCAGACACAGATACATTCATCCCACCCATCAATTTTGACTCCTTATTAGATCAGTTCTTGGTTTGACACTCAAGGCCACTTACACTTTTTCATTACTTAACTGTTTAAAGTATCCTCTCCACTAGATTGCAAGCTCTAAGACAATCAGGAAATTTGTGTTTTATCATTGTATCCCTGGCACAAAGTTGGCTAAAATCTCAAAACAAAAATTTTGTCTCATAATTATGATGCAAAATACATCATACACGTCAGTCTATTCTTTGGACCATTTGTTTTCTTTCATAAGTTTTTGATTTTAAACACTACTTGTTCCTAGGCTTTATTAAAAGATAAGTTAAGAAATAATTATTGACAGTCCACAGTTCATACTGAAATATTTTAATGAAAACATTTCAATTAACAAACTTTATAAAAGTAGTACATGCAATCAAAAATAGACTGGCAAAAATACTAGATGGGAAGTTCTCCTCACCCTCCAATCTTCTAGTGCCAAAACTGAAGTTTCTTTAAAATACTGGCATTTAATAAATTCTAACAAATAATAACCCTTTATTCCTTCTTCATTGGTGTTTTATGTAATAGTGAGAAACAATAAAGTATGAGGCAGCCAGGTGCAGTGGTGCACACTTATAATCCCAGCTAAACTGAGGCCGAGGCAGGAGGCTCCTAAGTTGGAGCCCAACCTAGGCAATGTAGAGAGACCCTTTCTCAAAAAAGTAAAAATAAGGAGGCTGGAGCAGTGGCTCAGTAGTTGGAGCTCTTGCCTGGGTGTGAATCCCAGCACCACACACACAACCAAGTGTTGGAGAAACAAAGCCCAGATGAAAAAATAAATAAAACTGATTCTTTCTCTCTCTCAAAAAAAAAAAGTAAAAATAAAAAATAATAACCTAGGTGTGGGGGCTGGAGTGGTGTCTCAGCAGTTAAGGCACTTGCCTGGCATGCACGAATACATGGGTTCAAACCCCAGCACCCACATACATAACTGAGTGTCACAGCAACAAAGGCCATGTGAAAAACTCAATTGATTCTGTCTCTCTCTCTCTTTCACTGTCCCTCTCTATTTTAAAAAAATAATAACCCAGGTATGGTAGCTCACACCTGTAATCCCAACTTGGAAGGCTGAAGCAGGAAGATCACAAGTTCAAGGTCAGCCTCAGCAACTTAACAAGACCCCATCTCAAAACTTAAAAAAGCACTAGGGATGTAGCTCAATGGTAAAAGTGTCCCTGGGTCCAAGGTTCAATTTCAATTTAAAAAAATTATTATTATCATCAAGGATTGAAATTTTAATTCTGTAATAACGATTAAGACTAGGTTGCTAAAAGCAATTTTTTCACATTTTTTCCTATTAAAATAATGTTGCTCAAATATAGATACATCCTACCCCTACTGATCACCAAAATTTTATAGTTTTATCCTGCAAATTAAGTACATATACAATTAAACAATTAGTAAACATATAGAGATTCAGCACCAATAAGGCCCACAAGGTACTGCTGTGTAATGTATCTACCATTAGGTTGATCAAGCCAGTTGTTATATTTGACAGCAAAAAAAAAATTAGTTGGTTTCTGTTCAGAGCTGTGATTAAACAAAGACTGGATTCTTTTCTTTCAGCTTCTGGGACTAAAGATTCTGAATGCTTTTTATTTGTATAAGGTGATTGGACAAGTTTCCAAGAACATGGTACTTGAGCCCCTTTAACCAGAAATTTGGCAAAACTCAAAGTTATATCACTCAATAATAAACAACTAAGAAGGATCAGGCTAGAAGCAACTATCCACACACAAAAGGCTAAATTGGCCATTCTTCGAGATACTGCCTCTATATTTACTTGAAGTATGTAAAGAGATATGAAGAGGCTAATAGCTACTAATAGAAGACAACATGCTACTCTTAAGCAGTCTTTGATATGGGTTCTTTTCTTAAGCACATATAACCCTGTTTGTACACCAGCCATATGTATTGCTACATAGCCCAAAGTAGAGATTATTCCTTCTCGATTAGCATTTAATAAACCAACCCTCGTGCCACTACCATCAGTGCCATACAAAATTAACCTCCTCAGTGGGGTAAAGTCAAGGGCTAGCTGGTATAACATGGTAATGCTGACTGCCACCATCCAGGATTTATTTAGGGGAAAAATAATCAAAAGCAGTGACGTTATCAGTTTCACAACTATTATGGTAAAGAAAAAGTTCCAGTGAACTCCATACTCAGTTAAATGTTCCTGATAGCCTATGGATTTTATAACAATTAATCGTCCCATTCCCAGGAATAATAGTGGCCAAGAAGGGTACAATGATTTTATAAGACAATGAAATCTGGACTGTTCCATATATTTTTCCCTGACCTCTGAACAGACCATTGCAGTCCCAAAAACAAAGCCGCCTACTCCAAAATCCATTGCCCCTGTTCCATAGAGCTCAGTTTTGGCGAATCTTCTGGGGAAAAGTGGGAAGTCCACAGCCAAAATAGCAATAGCAGTATAGACACTGTTAATTACCCGGTAAGAGGTAATGGCTGGATTGTATTCTGATTCTAGACTGTTTTTCATGAATTTTTCAAGGATTTTCTGGACAGGCACTCTGGCATAGCAAGTTCTCCTTTGGTATATCTGATAGAACAGCCCTGCCCCACAGATAATTACAGTGAGAAGCTCAAGAAGGATAAATGAAGACAAAATTGTCAAAGTGGTCACCAGGGGAACTATTAGGACAACAAAATCAATGACGAATCGAGTTCTCCAGGTATGTGAAAAAAAAAAGTGCTGTGAGAAAATGATCAGGAACCCTCTGCACAGGATACAGAATGCAGGAAAGCACAAGCCCTGGGTGACTTCCAGCACACTAGTTCCGTTAAGGTTACTGACAAAAGCTTCTTTCACCTGCTTTTGAGACATTTTTTTTCTTCCTGTGAAAACAAGAACAAAGGAATAGATTTGTGGAAAGCAACATTCTTGTGAAATTGGCATTCATGTGTACCTGATTTGATTTTACTCATTTCTAAGTTTCTGAGCAGAACTTCAGGTCCTAGTGATTTCAAATCAGGTGCAGAACCTAGGACTTGTGATTCCCCTTCCAATGATTGTGGTAAGAAGCCAACATGGATGCATGAGGATGAGCATATCATACAAAGTGTGAAATTATACGTAGAAAGCTCTTGCCAATATACACTCAAAAAGTGATTTGGGGATGCAAACCCTGACAATGGCATCTCACAGGCAGGCATTTCTATTACAGACCATAGTACTATTAATATGAAAATTGTA
Organism: Aplodontia rufa; assembly: GCA_004027875.1. Lineage (NCBI taxonomy): Eukaryota > Metazoa > Chordata > Mammalia > Rodentia > Aplodontiidae > Aplodontia > Aplodontia rufa. Next base: position 94,135 of record PVKS010002147.1, read on the forward strand.
CACATATTACTAATGGATTTAAGGCAAAGAGAGAACCCGTAAGAACACTTTGGAGTTGAGGTACTGGTTTTTGGATCTACAGGTACAAAGGATGAGTCCTCCTGAGCCCCAGGTTGCTTCCTCCCTCCTTTAACAGAAAGCCACATTTTCTGGTTAAGATGTGTGTTGACAGGCTGGATGCATCAGAGAACACCTTCCAGCACTACTGGGGGTTTTTGTTTGTTTTGTTACTGGGACTTGAACCGAGAGGCACTCAACCACTGAGTCACACACACACACCCGCCCTTTTTATTTTCTATTTTGAGACAGGGTCTCGCTTAGTTACTCAGGGCCTTGCTTAATTGCTGAGGCTGGCTTTGAATTTGCGATTCTGCAGCCTCAGCCTCCCAAGTAGCTGGGATTACAGGCGTGGGCCGCAGTGATTTTTTTTTTTTTTAAATAGAGGGACAGTGGCAGGGAAAGAATCAAATTTTTTTCTTATTTAGTTTTTCATGTGGCTTTCGTTGCTCCAATACCTCGTTGTGTACGTGGTGCCTGGGTTCGAACCGCGCCTTTGCACGGGCCAGGAAAGCGCCCCAACCGCTGAGCCTCCACTCCAGCGCTGGTGACTTTTTTTAAAGGATATAAAGCACCTTTCTAACACATATCCAAGTCTGAAACAGCAGCGCACTGGAAGAACACATTTGTTCGTCAAACACGAACCACACTGATTAGGTAAACGAGTGCGCGCGCATTACGGCCTGTCTGGGCCCTGCCATAGACGCCTTAACCGGCCCGAATCGGTCGGTCTTCAGAAGCCCTTTTCCTGACGCCCGCGCCCCGCCCTTCTACCTCACCTGCTCCGGGTGGGGTAGGCGTCCTCGGTGGAGGGTCGACGGCGCCGCCCGAGACACCGGCTCGCACCTCACCCGCGGACCCAGCGGGCACCGGCCGCTTCCGCCTCGCCAGCGGCGCTTCCGGCAGCGCTGCCTGCCCTTCCGGGCCGACAGATTTCGTCCGCCCCGCGGGATGGCGCACCTTCCCTCGCCCGGCCGGCTCCCCACGCCTGACTTTTTCTGTGTTGGTCTTGTCCAGCCCAGAGCTCGGGTCTTGGGCCTGCGCCGGTCAGTGAGAGGCGCAGAAAAGGCGCGTGATGCGCCTCACCCCGGGCCCTCAGACCTCACGGCGAGCCCTGTGAGAGTACTAACGTTCGAGGCAACAGAGCAACACTCGGCCACGGCGACCTCCGCCGAATGGGCCCAGAAACACGTGCTCCCCACGCCAGGCCCCCAGAACAGAGGTCTAACACCCCCACTGGCCTACGGTCGCAGGTTGGCTCATCTAGCGGAGCCCGCAGGCGGGACCCGGGTGTCCCGGACAGGCCACGTGCGGCCCGCGCCGCGTGTGCGCGCTCCGCCCCAGGGGAGGAGCCGGCCGGCTCCCGGCCTCTTAGCCAGATCTGCCGCGGGCCGGGTGCGATCCGGCGGTGTGGGTCTTCTCTCCTAGGCGGTCGCCCCCGGACTTCCTCTCTCCCCTCCTCTGCCTTACCCCTTCCTCCCCGGGCTTTTCCCGCCTGCCTGCCCGCCCTTCCAGTCGGCCCGGGCCAGGTCTGCACGCTGGGCTGTCGGGCCGTGGGATCGGTGAGTGCCAGCCCCAGCCCAGTTCCGAAACCCTTGGCGGCCCTTAATGATCAGGGAGGCCAGTTTGTCCCGCAGCGCTAAGGTAGAGGGGGCATCCCCCATCTTCTCTCTAAATTGCTGTTTCCCTTCCCTCTTCCCTTTTCTTTTTCACCCTCTCCTGTCCCCAGGAGGAGGTATCCCAACTCTCTTGGCCCTTGCCTCCCCCAACAAGGACCTTTCACGGTCACTTTCTACCTTGCCTGCGCGGGGCGGGGCAGGCAGACCCGCGCGACTGCTCCTCTCCTCGCTCTCTGTTCAAGCACTGGGGAGGGGCACGTGGTCCCGGGAGGTGTCAAACTCCTTTGGCTGAAGTTGTGTTCACCTTCCTGGGAAGGACACTTTCCCGGTGCCAGGTGCTTTCGGCGCGGCATCCTAACCCTGGGCACCGTGGGCACATCGCCCATTTCCCGCCAGGAACGTTGGGCGGGGCCATTTGGGTTCCCAAGACCCTTACTCAGCTCTTCTCGTCTGCCCTCTTACTGTACTTTTTCAAGAAAGAAACCGAGGCCCGGAAGGAGGAGCAGCCGGTGATCAGGTTGCCACTTGCCTGGACTCGTATTTCACCTACTCATTACTCCCTTCTGCCCACTGTGGTCACACCCTTTTCAGAAATTCGTGGTTGGACTGGAGAAAACCTCCCTAATCTGACTTGACTCCAGCTTGGGGCTGATGCTGCATGCATGGTAATAACCAACATTGCTAAGTACTTTGACAGGTACTAGCCTATTGGAGCCTAAATTTAGCACTGTGATATCTGGATATTATTACTCTGTTTTGCAAATGAAAAAATTAGAATTTGCTCTTGTGGTCTGCAGTAGTTGTGAGCTTTGGGTTCCAACCCCTTACCTGGTGTGCTCTCCTCCAATAGACCTCTCTTTCAAGATGAGCTTCCAGTTGAGGGAACTTTGGTCTCCCTGAGTCTTTAGAGAACTCTGAATGGCTCTCCTGGATAGGGTGCAGTTGGTGTCCAGAGTGAAAGTGTGTAACACAGTCATGATACCCTATTCGTCCAGGATTGTCTTTTTTTTTTTTTTTTAATACTGGGGATTGAACTCAGGGGCTCTTAGCACTGAGTCACATCCCCAGCCCTTTTCATATTTTATTTTGAGACAGAGTCTCACTCAATTGCTGAGGCAGACTTTGAACGCATGATTCTCCTGCCTCAGCCTCCATAGCACTGGGATTACAGGCATCTGGCTTCCTTTATTTAGTTACTATAGAAGTCCCTATCCCTAGGTTCTGTAAAAATTAAAGTATTCAGAGCCTTAAGAAGTCTCTATCTGGGGTTGGGGATTTAGCTCAGTGGCAGAGCACTTGTCTATCATGTGCAAGGTCCAGAGCTCGGTCCTCAGCCCTGGAAAAAAGAAAAAGAAATCTCTATCAGGGTAAATCATTACAGATGTCCCTCATCCTCATCCCTCCTTGCTTGAGCAGGGGTTGAGGCCTGGGAAATTCCAAATCTGAGGGTAATTTACCATTCTTCACAACACCCCCTGTCACTTTGAAGTAGTTGAGGATTCAACCTGAAACCTACTGGATTAACATCAAATGGATTATCAGTCTTTAGTTGTAATGCTAATAATATTCACCCTTGGTGAATATTCAGATTTGCACTTTGTAGGGTACTTTCAAACCAAGTCCTCTTTGACCTTCACAACCATTTGTGAGGTAGATCTAACTATCCCTATTTTCAAGGTGAGGATTCCAGGTAGGTGATATGGTTTACCCAAGGTTACACACCCAGTGAATGGCTGAACTGTGATTTTTCCCTCCAACACAACAGCTTTTCTGGAGCATCAGAAGTTAAGTCCAGCCTCCCCTCCTTACCAGCTACTGGCTATACTGAAATTGGATATTTCCATTTAGTGAAGAGGATAGGGCATGAAGCTATGTTGTCACTTCATTCTCTGTGGCATACTGACCCAGAAGACTTATAGCCCCACCCCACTCTAACCCTAAAGATGTAATAAAACTGGCCCTGACTCTGTACTACAAGGAAACCATCAACAGTTACCCAGGGAATCTCTAGAGGTTCTTGTTTCCCATTCCCATTGGCAGAGAAAGGACAGAGTCTCACTCTCTGCCCAGCCCTGCCTTGGTTCTTATTTTGGTTCCTCCTCAGAGGGAGGAGTAGGAATGAGTCACCAAGAGAAGTCCTCACCTGCGTGTGGCCTTTGTCTTCTCTCTCATGTCACAGACTTTGAGATGATTTGTCTGAGGTTCCTCCAGACTTGAGCCCTTTGCTAGAGCCATGCTGGTAACCCAGTGACCAGGTGGTTAGCACTCTTTGTGCCAGCGATCCAGAACCCTGGCTGACCACACTGAAGCAGGATGCTGCAGCAGGTAAAACCTCAACCGTGTGTAACCCAGGCCCTCAAACACTTAAGATACCTTACTATCTTTTGTTTGCCCAAATGAAGGTTCCACTGTCCTGACCTCTAAGGACAGGAAGGATCCCTGTCTTTTTTCTGTCTTCAGATAGTCAAATGCTTTTCCTAATAACTCATTTGAATCTCTCCTGCTGTGGTTTTTAGTTCTTTCCTTTAGGATAGGGAAGGAGGGATAGGTAAGGGAATTCTTAGGGCATTTTGGTGACTTTCAGAGAGGGAATCCTGAGAGGTGCCTCTGCCAGAATATGTTGAAGAACAGTGGAAGCCTGGGGCTTCCAAGAGGAGTTGAAACTGAGTCTTAAAGAATGAAAAGCAGTTAGGCAAGTGGAAAAGGAAAATATGCAGTCCAGGCATATGTAAAACTGTGGAAGATGACTTGTGGAAATACAGAAGTATTCTGATGAATGATCATGGGCTGCATGAAACCTGCCGGTACTCCAGACCTCTGCTTCTCAGAAAAAGCTACTGTCGGCCGTGACCTATAGAATTCCAAATCACCCTTCACTGTGAAGCTCTGTCTCACACCAGTATCATCCTTCATATATAGTTTCTGATCCAGAGGGAATGCTGTAATATATTTGCTGAAATTTTGTTTTATTAAATGTTGCCTAGTGCTGAACTGAGGTGGATCATACCTGTCCTTTAGATTGCATGGTCTAGTGGTATTCTAGGTAGATAAGTGCCTGAGAAAAAGATAACCAGGTGTGGGGCAGGCCAGTCTAAGGAAGCCGTGGTAGATACTGCAACTTGACTTTCCTATTTGGCTCATGAAACAGGTATGAAGGCTAGGAAGAATCAGTTAGGATAGTTGTCTGCTCTGGGTTTTATGTTATTAATTTTCTTCTTAATTTTTTTTCCTTTTTCTTTTTTTTTTTTTTAAAGAGAGAGGGACAGCGAGAGAGAAAGAATCAATTTTATTAGTTTTTCATATGGCTTTAGTTGCTCAGACGCTTCATTGTGTACGTGGTGCTGGGATTTGAACTCGGGTCTTTGTGCATGCCACGCAAGCGCTGCAACCACTGGGCCACTGCTCCAGTCTTTAACTTTTTTTCTTATTAAAAAAATAATAATGTGGGGGAGGGCGGCTAGAGCAGTGGCTTGGCAGTTATGGCGCTTGCCCAGCATGTATGAGTATGTGAGTTCAAACCCCAGCACCACATATACAACAAAGAATTGGAGCAAAAAAAGCCACATGAAAAACTAAATAAAAAAGTGTTCCTCCCTCTCTCTCACTGTCCCTCTCTCTTAAAAAAAAAAAAAAAGAAAAAGAAAAGAAAAGAAAAAAGCAATAATGGGCCAAGGTGCAGTGGCACATGCCTCTAATCGCTGAGGCAGGAGAATCGAAAGTTCAAACCCAGCCTCAGCAATTTAGCAAGCCCTAAACAACTTAGTGACATCCTGTCTCAAAAAATAAAAAAGGACTGGGGATATGATTAAATGGTTAAACATTGCTGGGTTCAATCCCCAGTACAAAAAAAATTTTAAAAAAATTTAAAAATCCCAGCAGCTTAGGAGGCTGAGGCAGAATTGCAAGTTCAAGACCAGCTTCAGCAAGTTACCAAGGCCCTAAGCAACTTAGTGAGACCCTATTTCAATATAAAAAATAAAAAGGACCAGGCACAGTAGCACATACCTGTAATCCCATCATTTAGGAGGCTGAGGCAGGAGGATTGCAAATTCAAAGCCAGCCTCAGCAACTTAGGAAGTCCCTAGGAGCAACTTAGACCCTATCTCAAAATAAAAACAGGCTGGAGATGTGACTCAATGGTTAAGTGCTCCTGAAATTAAATGCCAAGTACCAAAAATAAAATAAGTAAAAAAATTCAAAAGGGGATGTAGGTCAGTGGTAAAGTACCCCTGGGTTCAGTCCCCAGTACAAAAAACTGAAAAATAGCAATGTTGATCATAATCATAATAGCAGCTTCCCTCTTGAGTGCTTGTCATGTGGTAGGCACTTTTCTACATGTAATTTTGTTTAATCATTATAACATCTCCATGAGAAAGATAGAGTATTAAGTATTGTACAGTGCTATTATAGCCCCATTCTGCACATAAGGCTCAGAAAGGTTAAATGACTTACTCCAGATCACATTATCAGAAATTTGGAAAATAAAGATAAGCACAAAGAACATTAAAATTATTCATACTCTTCATACCCAGAGATAATCAACATTTTAGACACTATCCTACATTTCCCCCCACCACATATACATTTTAAAAATATGTAAGGTATTATTTTTTTTGTAACCTGCTTTATTTCATTGTATGGCATTCTAAAATTTAAGCAGTCTACTCTCTTTTGACATTGTGGTTGTTTTTAATTTTTTACAGTTACAAATGGCTCTAGTCAGGCATGGTAGCACACACCTGTAATCTCAGCAACTCAGTGAGACTGTGTCTCAAAAAACAAAAATGTCCGGGGATGTACCTCAGTGGTAAGGTACTCTTGGGCTCAATTCCCAGTACCATAAAAATAAAATGGTTCTATATACACTGACATTTTCATGACCTTTACATAGGATTTTTTTTGGGGGGAGGGTACCAGGGATTAAACCCAGGGAATCTTAGCCACTGAGCCACATCCCCAGCCCCAGAGTCTCGCTAAATAGCTAGGTCCTCACAAAGTTGCTAAGGCTGACTTTGAACTTGCAATCCTCTTGCCTCAGCTTCCCAACCCACTTGGAATATAGGCATACACCACCACAGCCAGTGCATAGAATCATTTTTGAGAAGCAGAATCATTGGCTTAAGAGATGTACATAGTGAGGCTGGAGCAATGGCTCAGCAGTTAGGGCACTTGCCTGGCATGCGTGAGTACCCAGCACCACATACACAACAAAGTCTTGGAGGAACAGAAGTCACATGAAAAACTAAATAAAAATTGCTTCTCTCTTTCTCTCTCTCTCACTGTCCCCTCTTTAAAAAAAAAAAAAAAAAAAGATAAGCATAGAGCCAGGTGCAGTGGCATATGCCTATAATCCCAGCAATTCTGGAGGCTAAGGCAAGAGGATTGCAAATTTGAGACCAGCCTCAACAATGCAGCATGACCCTATTCCAAAATAAAAAAGGACTGGGAATATAGTTAGTGTTAAAACACCCCTGGGTTCAATCCTCTGTACAAAAAAAAAAAAAAAGACATCATAGTTTTAGAGCCCTTACTCTATAATTGCCTGATTAGAAGAGCTGCTTTTCTAATAATAGCTAACTTGCACCATATTCCTGATACCATACTCCTATAAGAGCCCCTCTTTGGGTTTCCTTCCAGACTCAGTAAGGCTGATAGCATAGAAGCTGACTTGGCTGGAACTCTTGGCAGAGGAGATGGAAAAGTGTTTATTGAACACTTACTGTATGTAAGGCCCAACTTAATGTATGTCTCTTCTTCCCCAAAGCCCTGAGAGTTTATTTTACATGATCTACAAATAAAGAAGCTGTAGTCTGGAGAGGTTAAATAAATTACCCAGGCTCGTAGGACCAGTAAGTGGCAGAATTAAAATCTGAACCCAACTAGATTCTGATCATAGAGTCCAGTTCTTTCTCTGCTTGGCAGGCTCTGAACCTATTAGCTGCCAGCTTGTCTGAGTCCCAGGTATCATGGCCCCCATGTTTTTCTCCAGATGAATGGCTGCAGTTCAGACTCTCATGATGAAAGCAGGGCGACCCTTAGAGAAGATCTACAGGAGTTCCTGAGTGCGGAGGCCCCATTACACCAGCTGGATGACCTCACCAAGGTGAATCCTGTGACGCTGGAGACAGGTATGGGCCTCCCTCTATAGAGTGCAGTCTCCAAGGGAACAGAGCTGCAAAGAGTATCCAATACAGCTTCCCCAGTTCAGATGAGGGCAGACAAGGATTATGACCTGGAGCCAAGGGGGCCACTCCAGACCTCTGCCCAAGGGAACCTGGTAATTGCACCTGGGCTCCCCAGGGCAGGCTTTGCTCCAGATTTGGGGCTCGTCTTAATTAGATTTTGTATCTAGTCATTGGGGAGCTACTAAGATCTAATAGCACTTGGCTAATTATAGAGGGAGGGCTGCTAGGTGAATGTTGGTCTGTGTGTATGGTTTTTCCTGTATTTGAGGCAAACTTTGCTAAAAGCATCTCTGCCTCAGTCCTGAGGTGCCTGCAGGCCCGGTACATGGTGGACACATTCTACACCAATGCTGGCTGCACCTTGGTAGCCTTGAACCCCTTCAAGCCCATCCCTGGGCTCTACTCACCAGAGCTGATGAGAGAGTACCATGTTGCATCTCAACCTCAGGTAAGGCTCATCTATTTTCTGAGGCCTCAGAGTTCCCTTTCCTCTCTCTAGAACTACTTGAAGATTCCCCATCCTTATCTATCTATTTACCAGCCATGTAGTCATTCACAGGTAGGTGCCATGGCTGTGCCCAACAGGCACGCTCAGAAATTTGGACACAAAGAAGTGACTGTGGAAAGAAGGTTCAAAGCAGGGTAATAAATATTAGCTGAGTTTAGAAACTAAAATAGGCACATAAATAAAGATTTCCCCCACCCCTTAATTGTGGGTTTGTTCATAGGAAAGGATTTATTTATATATTTAAATAACCATCTTTTTAGAAAAGAATAAAATCATATGCAAAAAAAGGATTACTCTAGAAAATTCAGCACATTCGTGCTGAAAAGAATAAATTATTTGGGGAATGGGTGGTTGTGGTAGTGTGCAGGCAGGGAGTGGGCTTAATGTGTTCAGGGAGAGGCAAAAGCAAACTTACTGGCAGGAGGAAGGCTGTGGAGAAGGAGGCAGTAGATGAGAGGAGAAAGCTGAGAAAGCTGGGGCTGTCTGTAGAGTCTGAAGCCACATAGTAGGCAGAGTCCCCACATGGCTGCTTCATCTGGTGGATGTAAGACTGCAAACAGACCCCAGTGAGAGAATAATTAATCTGGGAGTTGGGTTCAGGAAAGTGACAGGAGGCAGAGAGAACAGTTGGAAACTTTATAATAGTCCAGGTGAGAGGTGGCTGGGACAAGAGCTGATAGGGATGGACAGCTCTGACTCCATCCCCAGTGGTTGCCTCTTCCCTCATGAAGCTGTAAGTGATCATTACTGCCTGGACTGGCCAGGCATCATGTAGATGGACTGGCTCTCTAGAAGCTCATGCATGGGGATGTGTCCAGGTAGAATCCAAGGGAAATTTGTACTGATATTACATACTGTCATCCCTGTCTCAAAGGAAAAGCCAGGTCACTGTCCCCTCTGTTTCCCCAGCACATTGAGGAAAATTAATATTTGTTGAAGGAAAGGAGAACATGGTTTTGGAATTCAAATCATGTGGATATACTTACTTGCTGAATGACCTTGGGAGGTTATTTAATTCCTCTGAACCTTAGATACCTCATCTATAAAATGTTAGCTATTCAACCTTATTTATGCACAGATTTTTTTTTTAGGCGATAACTTGCTCAGAAAGCTTTTTACAAATTGCAAAGTACAAGGCTAGAGCGGTGGCTCAGCGGTTTCAGCGCTTGCTTGGCAAGCACGAGAACCCGGGTTCGAACCCCAGCACCACATACACAACTAAGTGTTGGAGCAACGAAGGCCATGTGAAAAACTAAATAAATAAAGTTGTTTCTCTCTTTCTCTGTCTCTCTCATTGCCCTTCTCTCTCTTTTAAAAAAAAAATTGCAAAGTACAGTCAATAACATAATAAGCAACAGAATAAGGTAATTAAAACAAAATAAGATGGAAGCATAAAGACTACTTGAGGCCAACATTGCTTCCAGGCTGAGAAGGTGAGTGAAGTCATAGAAGTTCCACAGTTGCGCCTGATACTGTTACATCTAGAAAGTTTCTCTGGAGAAACATCCTGGCATTTCTGTTGCCAACCTTCCCATCTCAGCCATCATTGGATCAACCACTCCTTGAAAACAGGCATTCTCTCCCATGACCATTTCCTCTTTTATTTCAGAAACTGAAACCCCACATCTTCACTGTGGGTGAACAGACCTACAGGAATGTCAAGAGCCTGATTGAGCCAGTCAACCAGTCCATTGTGGTCAGTGGAGAGAGTGGTGCTGGAAAGGTATGGGAAAACCATCTTCCCCCACCTGTCAACTCATAACTGACTGGGTGGGCAGAGAAGCAATGGTTTTTCCTTGTGGAATCATTTGCTGCCATTCACAGACAGGCTACCCAAGACAGTGCACCATGGTAGGCAAGCACTGGGCCAGAATTTAAGAGATAGGGTTCCAGTATAGGCTGTCCCACTAACTTTGCTGTCACCTTGTGTTACCCCATTTACTTTCCCCATTTTCTTATTGATGTTCTCTGCCAGCACTGGAAACAAAAGTCAGCTGTTGGGAATTCCAGCACAGTGATTGAGCACATATCATAAAGGTACTTAAGGGGCTGGAGCAGTGGTTCAGTGGTTGGAGCACTTGCCTGGCATGCACAAGGACCCAGGTTCAAACCCCAGCATCGCATACACAACTAAGTGTTGGCGAAACAAAGGCCAGATGAAAACAATAAATAAAATTGATTCCTTCTTTAAAAAAAAAAAAAAAGAAAAGAAACTTGAACCAGGCATGGTATTCCTGTAATGCCAGCTACTCAGGAGGCTAAGGCAGGAGGATCACAAGTTCAAGGGCAGCCTGGAAAACTTAATGAGACTGTCTCAAAAAAAAAAAAAAAAAGGCTGGGGGTGGGCTGGAATGGTTGGCTCAGCAGTTAAAGTGCATGCCTGGCATGTGCAAGGATGTGATTATGTCTGGGGTTGGGGATTTAGCTCAGTGGCAGAGCACTTGCGTAGCCTAGCATGCACAAGGCCCCGAGTTCAGTTCTCAGCCCTAAAAACAAAACAAAACACTAAATGTCTGAGAAACGAAGGCCAGATGGCAACATGAATAAAGCTGATTCTCTTTCTCTCTCTCTCTCTCTCTCTCTCTCTCTCTCTGAAAAAAAAAGAAAAGAAAATGGCTGGGCATGTAACTCAGTGGTTGAGCACCTACATGAGACCCTGGGTTCAATCCCCAGTGCTGAAGAAAAATTTGATAATCTTCTGAACTTAGCAAAGATGTACAAATTACTAATATCAAATGAAAGAGAATCTATCACTATAGCTCCTAAAGATTAATAAAATATGGACCAGTTTTATGCCAATAAATTATGTAACTTAGATAAAATGGAGAAATCATTTGAAGACCCCCAAATGCTGAAGTTCACATAAGAAGAGTACGTAAACTAAATAGCACATAGCTATGAAAGAAATTTAAGTAATAGTTAAAAACCTTTCTACAAAGAAAGCTCCAGGCCCGGGCAGCTTCACTTGTGAATTCTAACATCTAAGGAAGAAATGTTATTAAATCTAACCAAAGTCTTTCAGAAAATAGAAAAGGAACATTTCCAGCCTCATAGAAAGAATTTATAAATAATAAAAATCACTACTACAACTAAAAAGTTATAGAGAATTTAGTGAGATGATAGGACATGAGGTCAGTATATAAAACTCAATTGTAAGCCAGGTGTGGTGATGCAGGCCTATAGTCCCAGGGACTCAGGCCGCTGAGGCAGGAGGATTGCATGTTCAAAGCCAGCCTCAGCAACTTAGCTAGACCCTGTCTCAAAATAAAAGGGCTGGGGACATGACTCAGTGGTTAACTGCTCTGGGTTCAATCCCTAGTACAAAAAAGCAAAAACAAAAACAAAACAAACAAAAAATCGCATTTCTATGTCTTGGCAACAAACAGAAATTTTTTTTTTTTCTAAAGAGAGAGGGACAGTGAGAGAGACAGAGAAAGAGAGAAACAACTTTATTTAGTTTTTCACATGGCCTTAGTTGCTCCAACTCTCAGTTGTGTACGTGGTGCTGGGGTTTGAACCCGGGTCCTCGTGCTTGCCAGGCAAGCGCCGAAACCGCTGAGCCACCACTCCAGCCCAACAAACAGAAATTAAAGTGAAAATAGACCTCATGGGTTGGAACTGAGGCTCAGCAGTTGGAGCACTTATCTGGCATGCGCGAGGACCCAGGTTCGAACCCCAGCACAACATATGCAACTAAATGTCAGAGAAACAAAAACCAGATGAACAAATAAAATTGATTCTCTTGCTCTCTCACTATCTCCCTCTCTGTCTCTTTAAAAAAGAAAGAAAGAAAATATACCTCACTTCAGCTGATGAAAACCAAAGGAAAAAATGTTTATAATTAGATTAGGTTTAAATTAGAGCTCTGTCATTTCCTAGATTTTGTGAAGTTTAATAAATTAAAATTTTTCTATTCTTCAGTTTTATCATTTTAAAAATATATGCATTTTGAGCATGGTGGTGATGGGAGGCTGAGGCAGGAGGATCACAAGTTCAAAGCCAGCCTTAGCAACTTAGCGAGGCACTAAGCAACTTAGCCAGATCCTATCTCAAAATAAAATATAAAATATAAAAAGGGTCGGGGATGGGGCTGGAGCAGTGGCTCAGGGGTATCGTGCTTGCCTGGCATGCACAAGGACCCATGAGTCAAACCCCAGCACCACATACACAAGAAGTGTCAGAACAACAAAAACCAAATGAAAAACTAAATAAAATTGATTCTTTCTCTCCCCACCCACTCTCACTCTATCACTGTCTCTCTCGTTTAAAAAAAAAAAAATGGGCCAGGGATGTGGCTCAGTGGTTAAGAGACCCTGGGTTTAATCCCTGGTACTCCCTTAGCTCCCCTTCCCAAAAAAAAAAAAAAAAAAAAAAAAGCATCATACCTGCCTCTCTAGGGTTTGTAAGAAAATGCATAGAAAACCTCCCTAGCTCAGGGCCTGCCATGGAGTACTCAGTACTGCTGTGAAGCCTTGAAGATACGGAATAACCTACCCAGGTCAGAGGTTGTCCCTTCTCTACTCAGCTCATCTTATTTCTTAATGCATTGCCTGGAACTGGGAGGAGCAGAGGTGCACACCCCCATTTCACAGTTAGGGGAAGTATCTTACCCAAGGCCACAACTGAATTCAGTAGTCATCCATTGGTTAGCAACATGTGTGGTGATTCTTAGATGAGCACTCTGGTGGGCACCCCTTCTTTAGGCAGGCTTGGTAGTAGGAAGGAACATGGACACAGCTCCTATGCAGTTGTTTTCGCCACAGACATGGACATCCCGCTGCCTGATGAAGTTCTACGCTGTGGTGACCACCTCACTCACATCCTGGGAGGACCACAGGATTGCCGAGAGGATCGAACAGCGGATCCTGAACTCCAACCCTGTCATGGAAGCTTTTGGTGAGTTCACCATCTTTTGCACTGTACTTCAGTCCTATGTCCACTGCAGTTTGCCACCTTCCATGAAGATGAGCAGTGCTCTGAGGCCCTCTCTGCGGGTAGGACATTGAATGTATTCTTCACTGCCTTGGACCTTTAGCCTTCTTCCAGGTCCCCATCAGATTCCTTCCAATAACGGTGATGTCATTTGGTCATCATCCCTTCATCCTGTGCACATGTAACAGTGGTGGAGAGGACCTGGGGGTCTCATCTGGTTCAAATCCTATCTTTCCATTCAGTCATCTGATGGTTCAAAGGATATTAGTCTAAGGCAGCATAGCTATTAGCATCCTTGATGGGACTAGAGCCCGGATGATGTATCTTGTTGTCTGAAGCCAACAATGACAGCTTATTGTTTTTTCTGTTTGTTTGTTTTGTTTTGTTTTTATATGCATATTTTTTTTTAAAGAGAGAGGGACAGTGAGAGAGAGAAAGAGAAACAACTTTATTTAGTTTTTCACATGGCCTTAGTTGCTCCAACACTTAGTTGTGTACATGGTGCTGGGGTTTGAACCCGGGTCCTCCTGCTTGCCAGGCAAGCGCCAAAACCGCTGAGCCACCGCTCCAGCCTGACAGCTTATTGTTTTTGACCTCACTTCAAAGAAGAAAGTTCCTGATAACCTAGGCTTGCTCATTCCAGTTCCTTGCAAGGAAGTTCTTCTAACTCTACTGAATGCTTTTTTTTGCTGAAGCCTGAGTGCCCATTCCTTAGTTCTGTCCCTCATGACAGAAACCAACAAAGGAGGCTTTAGGTGGCTTGAGGATGGGTAGCCATGCTGGACCATGGGAACTATATAAAGCTAGGGGAGTGGTGCTAAATATAAATATCATCTGTAGGGAACGCAGGTACGCTGCGGAACAACAACAGCAGTCGCTTTGGGAAGTTCATCCAGCTCCAACTGAACAGGTAATCACTGCTGGTTCCCTGTCTCTGGGACACAGTGTATGTGTTTCAGGGGGAGGCTAGGGTTTGGAAACTGCTGGGGCCATCACCAGCCTTGGCTACCCCTATGGGCAGAATTACTCCTGACATGTATGTGTATGAGATTCTTTAAGGTCAGTGAACTCTGAGAGTGATTAGTGAACCTAGAGAATAACAGCTACTCTGACTGTAGGGACCACAGTCTTTTGTTTCTGTTTGTTTTTATACTAGGGATTGTACCCAGAGGTGCTTAACCCTGAGCCATATCCCAGCCCTTGTTATTTTTTATTTTGAGACAGGGTCTCCATAAGTTGCTGAAGCTGGCTTTAAATTTGTGCTCCTCCTGCCTCAACCTCCCGAGCTGCAGGGATTACAAGTGTGCACCACCACACCCAGCTGGGACAGTGTTCTTAACATAGCCTGTGTGTTCCTCCTGGCCTTCTACCCTTGTTCAGGGACTTTAGTTAAATTCTTTGGGTCATAACCCTGAGCTTGAAGCTAGGGCTTCTGTTCCTGCCTTGAGATAGGACAGAAGTAATATACAGAGACCTTGGCCCTGCCCACCTAAGCTAGATGTGGGGAATTTCCCAGAACAACAAGGACATTCTGAGTGGGCCTCAGCCCACTTAGAAGGGTTTGGCAGGGAGTTACTAGGTAGAGTCTAGCACATGGTAAATGCTGAACAGATGGCTATGGAACAAATGGGCAATTAATGGGCTCCCGGCTTTGTGTGTCAGGGCCCAGCAGATGACAGGAGCTGCAGTCCAAACCTACCTCCTAGAGAAAACTCGCGTGGCCTGTCAAGCCTCCAGTGAGAGGAACTTCCACATCTTCTATCAGGTCTGTGCTAATAGGGCCCCACGGTACTCAGTTGCAGGGTAGGGATGGGTCTGTCTCCAAGCTCAAGAATGTTCCATGCGTGGCCCCCTTTATCTGACTTGTTCAGTGGTATTGGTTCTTATTCTGAACTTTTTTTTTTTTTTTTTTTTTGAGACAGTCTCACTAAGTTGCTAAAGATTACCTTGACTTGCAATCTTCCTGCCTCAGCCTCTTGAGTACTTGGGATTATGTGTGCACTACTGTGTCCAGCTTAGTCCTATAGATTAATATGGAACACTTCTGCTTTATATTGGACCTGGGCTCCCAGCCTAGTTTTGGTCTAAGTGTGTGTTCTACCTCTTCTGTCAGACTAGAAAGTTCTTGAGGCTGGTACTCTGTTTTTAGAGACTTATACTTTAACAGAATGAAGGCTTCCCTAGACTTGTACCCCTTTCATAGATTAGGCATTCCTAAGGTATAGATCATAGGTCTCCCTTGTTCTCTGATAGGGAACCTCCCTAGGTAGGGGATATGCTACTCCAGTCAAGACAGGGACTCACCAGGTAAGACCTGTATGTTCTTAATTGGACTATAGGCTTTCCCAGAGCAGGTGTTGTTGTTTTTCATCAGGTTGGTGACACCCAAGACTGTGTTAGCTTCTTTTGCCTCCATGCCTACCCTGGGCTCTCTTTAGGGCCCTCTCAGTCTTGTGACATCACTTCCATTTCTCACTCCTATCATCCCAATCCCAGGCCTATGGAGGCCTCATCTTCCTTTGCTCTCCCAGTTCACCCACTTACCCACTCCTCCCCACAGATTTACAAAGGAGCCAATGAGGAGGAGAGGCTCCAGTGGCACCTCCCCAAGGGATCCACCTTCTCCTGGCTACCCAACCCAGAGAGGACTTTGGAAGGTAGGCAAAGCTTCACTCCACACCCTGGACTAGCCCAAAAGCACATGCTCCCTCTGCACAGGCCTGCTTCCTTGCCATGCTACTGCTCCTGCTCACCACTGGGTTTATTTTTCAGAGGATTGTTTTGAGGTAACCAGAGAGGCCATGTTCCATTTGGGGATCAACATCTCCACCCAGAACAACATCTTTAAGGTCAGAAGGAAAGCCATGCTGCTCATATTGGCAGAAGTGCTGGGCAGACCCTCTTGGATGTGGTGCTGGCCCAGACAATCTGGGCCCCTCTCATTCCCACAGTGGCTATCTCCTACCTTCACTTTTGCTGACAGGGGTGACTGCCTCCTTCTCCCCTGCACATCCTCAGCCCCCAAAGCAACAGGAGGGATAGATAGAGTAGGCGGCAGCAGGGACAGGGAAGCCACTGCAAGGAGATGGCAGTGCAATGGAAATTGACTATCTCCAGATGGGAGCTGCTCAGGCAGGGAGGGTGTCATACCCAGTATGAACACTGCTAGGTAAGAGCTTGGCCAGAAAGACCATCCATGGTGACAAGCCCAGGAGTGGACAACACTAGGAATCCAGGCAGGCATGCTGGTTTGATGGTGCATCACCCTCTGCCACAGCCACTGGGCAGCTTTTCTCACCTGGGTAGGTTGTAACTGGAAGGCCAGTAATACATGGAGGCAACTTGCCTGGGACTGGACAGGAATGGCAGGAAGGGCCCTGCTCTCTGTATTAGGTCCAAGGGTTTTAAAGTTGCTAGGTCTGGGGTGGGTTCTCCTTTCCATAGCCCCTGTGGGTTTGTCCATGTGGATGGTTTGAGTTCAAAGGCAAATGGTGACACACACTGTATGGAGACCAAGACATAGCTCCTCCCCGGGATGGGTTGTCCTAAAACCCAACAGTGCTAAGAAAGGGCCCCAGTGACCCAGAGCCAAGTCCCCAGCAGACATAGAAGCAACCCTGACCCACAACTGACCAGAGTGGTTTTCCCACAGGGTCTGGTCCTGGAGAGCGGAGGGCAGAGCAACAGGTGGTTGGTGTACATGGGGACCCCACTGGCTGCTCTTAGGAAATCTAAAGTCAGACCACCTGGGTTCTAATCCTACCTGTTCCCTCAGAGTGTGTCCTCAGGCTTGGGATTTAACCTCTTCCATTCCCATCTCTAGAATGGGCACTGTCATAGCATATGCCTTGTAGGATATTGGGAAGATCGAGGTGATGCAAGTAACTTGTACAGAATTGTGCCCGGCAGACACAGGCTCTGTTGGGTAATAGTCAAGAGCTATTCTTCTGTTGTCCTGATTATATTCAGCAGATGGGCTCAACCTACTACATTCCTCTCCTGTTCCTGACCATCCCTTTTTGCCCCCTCAGGTCCTAGCTGGACTACTGCACCTTGGCAATGTACAGTTTGCTGACTCAGAGGACGAAGCCCAGCTCTGCCAACTGACCAAAGAAGCCAAGGGTAAAGGGCAAGAGGGTAGGAGAGCAGGGTGGCCCCTGGCTGGAAACTACTACAGTGGAGGTTACATGGGGAACTAAAGGGTGAAACTTTCAATCTGCTGCCCTTGATTAAACTATCTGCCATAGGTCTGTGTCTTGGCTAATTTACTCCTCACCCACCCCCCTCCAGTTGGGTGGACACTATCATGTTCATCTTCATGAGAAAATGAAAATTATTTGTTCCACCTGTAGCAGTGTGGGCTGGATTATAGAAGTCCTAGATTCATCTCCCGCCTCTGCCACTTACCTTTGGCCATCAGAACCTAGGCTTCCTTTGTCCAGTTGGGCAAGTCGTGGTTCCACTGAGGACTTCACAGTGCCTCATAAGGGCTGTTTGGATGAAGGATAGTTTGCCTAAAGAGGATTCACCCCTCCCAGGCGCTCTCAGGACATCAGCCTCGCTGCTACAGCTCCCAGAGGATATGCTACTAGAAACACTGCGGATTAGAACCATCAGGGCAGGCAGGCAGCAGCAGGTGTTTCGGAAGCCCTGCTCCCGAGCTGAGTGTGATACCCGCAGAGACTGTCTGGCCAAACTGGTCTACGCACGGTGAGCAGTTACTGTCAGATGTTGGACCAGACACTGGTGATCAGGCAATAGATGCAGGCCTGGGTGGCGGGGTGGGGTGGGGTGGGGGAGGTTTGTCAGATAAAGCAAACTGGTTTCTGATTCTTGGGGACAGCACAGAATGGCCCCCATGTTTTTCCCTGAATGATACCTTTGACCTCTGTTTCTGAGTACTTAAGGGAGAAGTTGCCATATTCCTGACGTAAATTCAGCTTGTTATTGAAGTACAAGAGCCTGCTTTATCCTTGGCAATAAGCAAGGAAAGTTAACTCTCTGCTGGCAAAGCAGGACCCAAAGGTGATCTAGCATCTTTACAATTCCAGGTTCTGATCACTGGGTGAATAAGTTCCTCTCTCTTCCTGGACCCTGATACTTAAGGCCTTATGTCCCTCACCTGGGGAGTTTGATAGATGGTGGTAGAGTCAAAGGCTCACGCCACAGTTGTGGGCAAAACAGTTGTGTGCAGCAAGTAAACTGAGCCCAGCACAGTGGGAACATGGACTCCTGGCCTTTCCCAGCATGTTACAGGAACATCTCCAGCCCCTGGCCATGCGGTCAAGGATGGTCTCAATTTAGGCTCTGAAAACCTTCAGGGTACCTTAGAAGTTCTTCCAGGGACCCAGAATCCTCTGAGATTATGGGGTGAATGTGTTTACGTGCATATTTGCAGTTGGGACCTCAGGCAGCCTTCTGGGGAGAGGGTCCCCCTGCTTTCCAGGAGTTTCTCAAAGAGCTAAGAGCCTGAGAAGCACTACTGAGGAAAAGGTCTTCTGAAATGAAAATAGTCAGTCCCAGGAAGCTGGGCCCAGACTGAACCCACTTTAGCAAGAGACTCAGGTACCACTGCCTCTAAAAGGATTTCAGGTTAGTGGTTTTGAAAGCCTTTGCTTTTCTACAAAATGAACTGATAAAGTTGACGGTCACAGATAGAGTGAGTTTCTAACCACAGAACATTTACACATAGAAACTATCCATCATTGCAACACTAGGTCATTCATTTTCAGTAGCTCAAATGGGTGTTTGAAGCCCCTGTTGTAAAAAGAGAAGCTGTTTACTGAATTAAAAAACGTTGCAGAGCAATTACTTTAAGAATTACTGTGCAGTGGCTTGGAAAGCTGAGGCAGGAGGATCAAATCCAGACTCAGAAATTTAGCAAGATATAAACAACTCAGTGAGAACCTGTCTCAAAATAAAAAAGGGCTGGGGATGTTGCTCAGTGGTTAAGCACCTCTGGTTTCAATCCCTGGTGCCAACAACAACAAAAAGAATAATTGTAAAGAAGAAATCCCCCAACAATGTTGTACTTGTCACCACCTTATAGAGCAACCTCACCTTCTCTGGGTTGGGGATTGTTGCAGAGGGAGGATGCCATTGTTGGCCACAAGTGGCTTGTGGCCTGCTTGTACAGGACTGACCTAGAGGAGGTGGCAGAATGTAGAACTCCAGGTTTCACAGGAAGACTTTTGCAATTCTGTGAACTTAGTTCTTAAGGAACCCTACCTAGGCCTGCCCAGTGGCCCCTTCTAGTCATGACACCAGCTGGTGTTGAACCATGGGACTGAGGGAGACCCATGCCCTATGTGACTTGGGAACCTACCTGGTTCTGTGCTCTGTCAGTCCAGGTCTGTGTGTACCTGGGAGTATGCATGCCCAGAGTCTATATCTGAAGTAGGTCAAGATGGGATAGTCAGGAAGATTTAGTCTTTCACCGCTTAGGCTCAGAATACAGAGCCCCCGGAGTGTGGCTCCCTGGCTGGGGGAGCAATTTGCTACCCCAGGCTCAGCCTGAGCCCCTCTCACTGAAATCCAACTCTTCTCCCCACCAGGCT
The DNA here is from genome assembly GCA_004027875.1 of Aplodontia rufa. Classification (NCBI taxonomy): domain Eukaryota; kingdom Metazoa; phylum Chordata; class Mammalia; order Rodentia; family Aplodontiidae; genus Aplodontia; species Aplodontia rufa. Next base: position 113,993 of record PVKS010002147.1, read on the forward strand.
GTTCGACTGGCTGGTGTTGGTGATCAACAGCAGCATCTGTGCAGACCCTGACTCATGGACCACTTTCATAGGTACCAGTGACTCACCCTGCCAGGAACCCTCCAGAAAAAAAACAGAAGAGCCCTGAACAGAGAGGCAACCCTGGGTCCCCTGTGAGGCTCTGAGTAGGCCATCACTTCTCTGTACCCCCGTCTCCTCTTCCATCCACCACCAGCATTTGGGGGACATCTCTGCTCTCTGGTACCCACATCTAACCATTCATGTTTTTCCAGACAGACTCAGGTAGTACCTTGTTTGTAAGGGCCCCTTTTTCCCAGAGACCCAGCTCTAATCCCAGAGTAGTAGGGGATGTGTGAAAGCTGGACTGGGGGACATGACTGAGGTAGCATCATTCTAACCCTGGGAGGGGGCAGTCAGGGAAAGGAGGAAGTAAAGCCTAGAGGTGCCAATACAGTTTGTTTGTGGAATAGTAGACTACTAGGCACCAACTAGGCTGATGAGACCAAGGCCTTCCAAATGAGATTCAACACTGGAAGTGTTCCCTGGGATCTGACCTGGTTTCCTCCAGAGGATTCAGACTCAAATATGGGCCTGATGCCCTCTTCTGCCCCTAACACTTCATTTTGCTTTTCTGCCTGCTCTGAGGGGACATGGGGTAGAGCTGGGAACCAGCCTGGGTGGGGGGCAGAGAGTGAAGGTGGTGTGCTTAGGCCACCATGAGGCTCACTCACTCATCCTCAGGCTCCCAAGTATGAGGCCTCAGTAAGAGCCCAGCCCCCTGGGCTCTTGGAGTCCCCTTGCTCCTGCAGTGGCCCCATGTGTTCTCTCCTCCAGGACTGCTGGATGTGTATGGATTTGAGTCATTTCCTGACAACAGTCTGGAACAGTTGTGCATCAACTATGCCAATGAGAAGCTGCAGCAGCATTTTGTGGCTCACTACCTCAGGGCTCAGCAGGTGTGGCAGGGCGAGGTGGGCGGTACTTCTGGGTCCTTCACCTCACCTGGTCCTCCAGTCCAGCCTAGCTCTGGATAGGAGCCTTTTGTTTCTCTTTTTGTTTTTTGGTTTTTGTTTTGTTTTGTTTTGTTTTGTTTTGTTTTGTTTTGTTTTTTTAACTATTTAATGTAATGGAAAGGAGAGGCCAGCTGTAGCTAAAATGGTCAGCAGAGTGCTTATTAACTGAGAGCTAACAGATCACAGGAGCCCATGGCAAAAGAGAAGAAAACTTTCCAGGCAGAAGGAAAAAGAAGTTCAAGGTCCTGAGGTGGAAAGAACTTGCTTGTTTAAGGGCTGACAGGAAGTCTATGTGTCTGGAACTCCCTAAGAGAGAGAAAAGTGCAAGGAGTAGCTGAGCACAGTGTTGACTCAGGAGGATGGGGCAGGAGGACTGCAAGTTCAGGGCCAGCCTCAGCCTTGGCTACATAGTGAGCCCCTAAGCAACTTAGGGAAACCATGTCTAAAAATAAACAATAAGGGCTGGAACAGTGGCTCAGGGGTTTCAGCGCTTGCCTGGCAAGCACAAGGACCCAGGTTCAAACCCCAGCACCACGTACACAACTGAGTGTTGGAGCAACTAAGGCCATGTGAAAAACTAAATAAAGTTGTTTCTTTCTTTTAAAAAAATAAATAATTAAAAATAAAAATAAGAAGAAGCACAGGAGATGAGCCTCAGTGGTGTCCACCCCTAGGTTCACTCCTCTGTGCACCCCCACCCTCCACACTCATGCAAAAGTAACATGCGAGTTGAGGTTTGGGACAGGTGCCAATCTTTGAGATTTTTGAAGATGATTTCCATAAAGTAAAGCATTTGAAGCAGAAATACAGTTAGAGAAGATAAAATCAGCAGATTATATGTCTCAGAAATGTGAACAGTGAAACAACCAGAAGGTAGTGGATCAAGGATTGACTCCTCAAGCAAAAATAAAAGTTAAAGAGAAGTAGACTGTTTTGATTATGTTTCTAAGCTACTTAAGACAATTATTGAACCTCTAAATTCTATTGACATTTAACCTTGAAAATAAAGTCATCACTGAGGCTTATGCTGTGCTGATTTTCATTAACCAAGCCAACCGAGTTCAGAACAAAGCCTTTATGTTCTACTTTGCTGATTTTTAAGTTTTTCTCTTCAAACTAAAATTACATTAAAATGTCTTCTGTGGACACCTATAGGAGACATAGGTAGCACTGCCTCAGGGAGGGAAACTCCTGTCCTAGCATAGAGGTGGGAGGAAGACATTATACCATGCATCTTATTGTATTTCTAAAAATTTTGAACCACATGACTCTTACCTATACAAAATGCAAATAAAATAAAAATTGAATTAAACTTTTTAAACTATATTAATTTTGAAATAGAAAAATGAAAGAGTTCTCTGAAGATTCTTTTGACTGGGAATAACAGACAAGTTTGTCATTCTAATATTTTTGAAACATGATTAAGATGAGAACATCACAAAGTATGTATATAAATGAAACAATAATATGTTATTGAAAAATGCATACATTGGGCTGGAACAGTGGTTCAATGGTTATGGCGCTTGCCTGGCATGTGTGAAGACGTGAGTTCGAACTGCAGCACCACATACACAACGAAGTGGAGCAACATAAGCCACATGAAAAACTAAATAAAATTGATTCCCTCTGAAGTATTGCACTTCATGTATACATGGTGCTGGGGTTCAAACCCGTGTCCTCACACATGCCAGGCAAGCGCTGTAACCATTGAATTGTTCTAGCCCCCTTTTCATTCTTGACAAGTAATAATTATATATATACACACACGCATATGTAGTTTATATATATATATATGATTGAGATATATATATCACAGAGTTTTATTTGTTTTTGGAACCCAGGGCCTCATGCATGTTAGGCAAGTGCTCCAGCACTAAGCTATATAAACCCCCAGTGTAATGTAATGTGATTACTCTTGTTCCTGCTTTGTTGCTGTACTGGAACATGCTGTGGTACCAAGGCCAGTTGTGGGTGGCCCATCAGGGCCTCAGACTACAGCTGCCTTTTTCTATCCCACCCTCTTTCTGCCCTCTAGGAGGAGTATGCAGTGGAGGGCCTAGAGTGGTCATTTGTCAGTTACCAAGACAACCAGACCTGTTTGGATCTCTTAGAGGGAAGCCCTATCAGCATCTGCTCCCTCATAAATGAGGTGGGGAAAGTCCACCAGCACTGAGCACCAGAATTGGTTTTTGGGCTTTTCTGTGGTTTTAACCATTCTGTTTGTTCTCTCTCTTCTCTTCTCTTCTTTCTCTCTGTCTTTCTCTCCCCCTCTCTCTGCCCCTTCCCTCCATCCCTCCCTCCCTCTCCATTTTTCTCTCTCTCTCTGCCTCTATCCCCCCATCTTCCAAGTGGGTTTGCTAATCCCTCTATTCTCCCTCTTGAGGTCACTATGATGCCTGTATGACAACTCTGCTACCATGCAGGCCGGACAGTGAGGATTGTGCAACCCTCTCATTTTTGTGACTACTGCCCACTTGCAACCCACAGGAGTGCCGCCTAAATCGGCCAAGCAGTGCAGCCCAGCTCCAGGCACGCATCGAGAGTGCCCTGGCAGGCAACCCCTGCTTGGGCCACAATAAGCTCAGTCGGGAGCCCAGTTTCATCGTGGTGCATTTTGCAGGTCCTGTGCGGTACCACACAGCAGGCCTGGTGGAAAAGAACAAGGTGAGCTTAGTCTGGGCCACAGCCTGTGGACTAGATGCTGCACGAAGCAAGACACTTGGCTGCACGCATGCAGTTTCCCATCAAGCATCCTTGTTCTCCTGAATGTCCTCCTTGAATGTCCTGTCTGGTGATCCCAGAATCCAGGATCACCATCTTGGGCCTACATGCCTGAGGTCTCTGCTCATCAAGTCTGATCCACCCAGAAATAACCCATATTAGACTGGGTCTGGGTTTCTGGTTTTCCTATGGACTCTCTCTTCTTTTGGATGCAGGCCCTGCCCTCCCTGGAAGCTTTGTCTTCTGGGGGTTGAGTGCACAAGAGGGTCCATGGGCAGCCCTAGGAAGCAGTCTACCTTCTCTCACCTGCCACTCTTTCCCTGTCTCTACAGGACCCCATTCCTCCTGAACTGACTGGGCTCTTGCAGCAATCCCAGCACTCCCTGCTCACTGTGCTGTTTCCTGCTGATCCCAAAGAGAAGATCCAGGAGGAACTCTCTGGCCAAAGCAGGACCCCAGCATTGACTGTGGTGTCTAAATTCAAGGTGGGTCTGGTGGTACTGACATGAGATTCTCAGTCCACTCATCAATCTCAAATGTTTATTGAGCACCTTCCAGGATTGGAGCTATTTGGTGAGAGCATTGGTACGGTAGTTTGCTATCTGTCAAGTAAACGTGGTCCTAGTTCCCATGGACGTTATACTTAGGGTAGGGGCTGGAGTAATGGATCAACAGTTACAGCACTTGCCTGGCATGTGCGAGGACCTGGGTTCAAACCCCAGCACCATGTACACAACTAAGTGTCGCAGCAACGAAGGCCAGATGGAAAAATAAATAAAATTGATTCTCCCCCTCTTTAAAAAAAAAATACTTCAGTGTAGAAGACAGTGACAGGAAACACAGACCATCAGGTGTAATGATATGACATCTTCGGGGATTATAGGGGAGTGAGGGGCTCTCACTCACTGATGACAGGGTGATTACAAGAGTTACATTAACCTCTGTGACAGGTCCTACTCAAACCCTTTCCTCAGCTAGAGCAGACTTGTCACTTTTCTTAATAGTGTCAGTTTTCTGCTATCAGCCCTTGCATGTACCATTTGCCTTCCTGGGATCTCTTGAACGCTGCACTTCCTTCCCCTTCATTTCACTCCCACACTACTTTTCCTAGTTTGTTTCATCTCATCACCTTAAGGAGCCACCATGATATACCAAGTAGCACTTTCATGCCACAGTGGGTATATGTCCTGTATGTGTGTGGCCCACAAGACTGTGTTCTGGGACAGCAGCAGACTGCCTAAGCTGGTCCCCCCTGAGTACAGACTCTAGTACACAGGGCAGGCTTTATAATGGCAACTGTTGCATGAATGAATGGCAGGGGGTTATGAAACTGTTCTCCTGTAGAAGATTGCTCTGAGGAGAAAGGGCAAGAGAAGAAACTGGAACCAGTGCAGGCAAACCAATCAGGTGAGGGTCATAGCTCCAAAAGATCCCTGGAGACAAGGATGAGGAAAGTAGTAGGTAAGGAGGGGAGTGTGCTTTGAGCATTCTCAGACCCTCCAGTAGCCATCACCAGGGCACGAGGATCCTGGTCTCAGGACTGGGAAGGCTGCTGGATGCATCTGATATAGTCACTAACCAGGACCCACCTTATAGCCCTAAGGAGCCCAGTCCCTGCCTAATCCCAGGTCTTTCCCATCCAGGCTTCCCTGGAGCAGCTTCTACAGATCCTGCAAAATACCACACCCCACTACATTCGCTGCATCAAGCCCAACAGCCAGGGCCAGCCGCAAATCTTCCTCCAGGAGGAGGTAATTAACTCTGGACCAAAACTGCTTTGCACTAAACCCCATCTGGTGAAGACCCTGGGAGGATGAAGGGCAAGACTTCTCCAAACAGGGTGACTACTGGGACTACTAGAAGTCTCAGGCTGTCCCTGACACAAGGGAGGGCTTGTCTTCTCTGCCCTGGCAGGGCAGCCATGTATGGCTGTGTGGCTGTATGGCATGTCTGTGCTGTGGCCTAGCTAAGGAGGCAAGTAGACTCAGTACATCTCGCTCTCTACTCATCAAGCCATGTGCCCAGATGAAGAATTGAAGCTGCCCAGAAGAATGCGTGACTTTTGTGACTAGTTGAAAGTGTGTATCACTTTATAGTCCAAGTACAGTGTAGCCATTTCTAACTCTGGAGTATCATTTATTTCTAATTTACACAAAAGCACTCTGGCTACAGCTGCCCTTATTCTGGGTACCAGTTTTTGAGGGACATGGAGGAGGTGTGACTACTGGACAGTGCTGAAGAATAGCACAGGATCACCTGGTAGATGTAGTCTTGGGGTTTACAGCCAGGACCACTTGGCTGTGTGGTAAAGACCTTGAATTCAGATTGTAGAAGAATCTTCACAATATACCCTCTCCTGCCCCTTAGCTGTGAATCACTCCTGCAAAAAAAAAAAAACAAACACAGTCATAACTAGAAATTTTGTTGGGCTGCATTGTGAGATAGTGCTTCTGCCCCAGAGAAAGGAACGAGGCACCAAGACCACCAGCAGCCTTAGCTATATCTAATCAGGCATCAGGTGACTTGGAACCACCAGGACCTTTTCTATGGAAGAAATTTTTTCAAGGTTCCTTGACTTGCTACCCCAAGGAGATACTCCTGTCAGCCAACACTCAGGAGTCTGCCGCACCACGCAGGCTAGGGCCCAAGGAGAAGGCAGAAGGAATAATGGGATTTCTGGTGACAGGTGCCAACTCTGTTTTCCTACCCTGCAGGTCCTGAGCCAGCTAGAGGCCTGTGGTCTTGTGGAGACGATCCATATCAGTGCTGCTGGCTTCCCCATCAGGTAAGTGAGCCACCTCACTGGAGGGAACAGGGCAGTGCTGGGGTGGATCACAGGACTAGGCCCAGATGAGAGCCTGCCCAAAACAGCTGGAGATGGAGATGAAGAGGAAAAGGTGAGTCTGTAGAAGTCCACCTGGATTCAAGGGGTGGCAACTGTTCATTGTTCATTTTTACATTCATTTGTTGTGTACTATTTGAACAATAAAATTACCAGCATTGTTTCTGGTAATGAATCAGTGAATATGCCCTCTTGGGACATACATTCCTATGGAAACAGGAAATATAAGTGTAACCAGAGCTAGAAAAGAAAGAAAAAGTGGTGTTAGATAGCCCAGCATGGGGAGGGACCCTTCTAAGCACCTCAGGCCTATGGGAAGGGAAGGGGCCAGCCAAGGAAGATTTGGGGGTGCAAAGAGCAGTCCAGACAGGGGAACAATCATCACAAAGCTGCCAGGTTAGGAACTGAGAGATGCTGAAGGAACTGGACCATAGAGAACCAAGAGTGGGGAAGGGAGTTAGGCAGGTGCCAGACTTTCAGGGCTTTATAGGTTGTGAGGACTGCAGTTTGTCCTCAATGCAGTAGAAGCCACTGGACATGAGGAGAGAATGTAGTGTGATCTTGTCTGTAGTCTCAAAAGATCCTGTGCTGTTGTGTGGAGGTTGGCTGTAGGGTCAGGGTGGATGGGAGGTGATGGGTGAAGAGGCCATTGTGGGTGTACAAATAAGCTATGGCACAGCTGAGGGTGGCAGCAATGAAGACTGGAGGGAAGGGAAACTGGAGTGTGGCTTCAATAGAAAGCACAGGACCAGATTGATTGCCAGGTGTGTCAGACACAGCACAATGAACGTCTAGGTTGCAAAAGCATTTGTAGGTTTCCATGTAAGGCAACTGGATTGGTTACCAAATGGGTTGGCCTCAGGGAAGCCAAGGTTGGAAGGTTAGAGGGAATGGGAAGTGAAGGTCAAGAATTCTCTTATGGCCCAGTCAGGTTTCAGATGGCTAAGAGATGGGACTCAGCAGATCTTTGAGAAGTGGAGGAGTTCAGAAGAGCTCTTCCTCAGTGGGTTTTAGCACAGTGAACATGGAGGAAATCGCCTAGAGAGGGAGAGAGAAAGAGAAGGGGCCTGAGGCCCTTCCCTGAGGAATGCTCACAGAGGGGTGGATGATGAGCAACAACTACTTGGAATCCTGAGTGAAGGGAAGCAGCTGGGGTTGTAGGTGTCCTAGAGGCTGGGAGAGTGGTCTGCAAGGGAGAGGGCTTGACCAGTGCTTAGAAACTGAGCACTGCCCACTGGATTTGGCAGTGTGGTGTTTGCTGATGGCTGTGCCAAAGCTGTGCTAGTGTAGTACTGGGGACAAAAGTCAGACTCAGGAGTGACTGGGAGGAGAAAGTGCAGACAGGTGTCATCAGCTATTTAGAGAGTGCTGTTGTGAAGGTGAGCAGAAAAGTTAGGAGGAAGTAGAGGAAGTTGTGGAATCAGAGGTCAGATAGGATCCATGGCCAAATGCATCTGCATGAAGAGAGTGGTCTAGTTGCGTGGGGAAAGGCCTATCAGTCCCTTTGGAAGGAGACGGGTTGCAAACCCCTATTAAACGAGCAACAGGCTTTGCTTGGTAGGCCCAGGCAGCACCTGGCTGGGTTGTTCAACAGATTAAGTAGAACAACTTTTGAGCCCTGAGCAGTGTACATGGTTTACAGATGAACTCATTCTCTTCTACGTGCTTTGACTTTGCAGGGTTTCTCACCAGAACTTTGTGGAACGATATGAGTTACTGAGAAGGCTCTGTCCTCGCACATCCTCAGGCCTCCATAACCCATATTCTACCAAAAGGCACTCTGGTGAGTGGAGCCCATTTGTTAGTCGAGTTCAAACACAGGTTACTGAGTACCTAACCCTCTCAGGGCTGGAGGTTCAGAGATGAATACTACATAGCCTGGCTCCTGGCTCAATGTGGGAAACAAACTCAAAAAAGACAATGGTGGAATGTGGGAAGGCAGGATATAAATAGGATGCGATGGGAAGGTGCGGGCAGGTGTGGGCAGGCGTGGAAGGCCTGGGGAAGGCTTCCTAGCAGAGGTGGTGCATGAGGGTAGAGTGGCTCAGCCAGGAAAGAAACTAATCTGAACAGAAGCATGAATAGCAGCACGGGTGAGGAGCTCCAGACCATGCAGTGTTTCCCGCTCATCTGGACAGTGGCAGCAGTGAGCCTGGGGTGACATGTGAGCCTAGTCAAGGAACCTAGACTTTATTCTCTGGATAGAAAAGGTGGCTGCAGGGAGGGGAGCCAGCAACTCCATCAGCCTGGTGCTTTCTGGGGACCTCCTGGGGCCTTATGGAGGGTCTTGGGAGTGAGACTGCAAAGCTGCCCAAGTGGAGAGAAGTGTGGAAGAATCTGGTCAGTTTTGGTAGGCATTGACTAGGTGTAGAGGGGTGGAAAAGTAAACAAAAGAGATCTGGGGAAGCCAAAAAGCCCACCAAGGCTGACGAGCTCCAGGGCCCAGGAGTCATGGACAAGGTACTTGGGCAAGCTTTAAACTCAGGAAGGTCCTGCCCATGGCTGATTTGGAGGTGGCTGGTGCATAGATAGGCATAATCAAAGCTGCAGGAACAATAAGGCCCAGGAATGGGGTACAAAGTCCCCAGTCATAGTTGCTCCCCCTCCTACCCACTGTTACTCTAGGGCCCATGGGATCTCACAACATATTTTTCTCCCCTCTGGGGCAGTTTCGTCACTTTCTTTTCATCTTCTCTCCTTTCTTCCTCCTGGATCTTGTTTGCTTTCCTGTTTCATGTCTCTTGCCCAAGCCTCTCTGTGCCCTGGTCGATTTTGTGGCTGTCTCTGATCGCTGGCATCTGCTTTGGCAGCCTGTGTCTCCAAGGAGGCCCTGGGCAGCTAAAGATGGTCAGAACCCTCAGGTAAATCCTTCTCCACAGGACTTAGCCCTGTGAGACATGCGAGTGCAGCAGTGGGACCTTTTGAGCCTTCATGGAGCTGGGATTTGTTCTCCCTTTTCCCATAAATGGCACAGTGAAGGGTCAGGAGCGGGCTGGGCTCAGCGGTTTCGGTGCTTGCCTGGCAAGCACAAGGACCCGGGTTCAAACCCCAGCACCACGTACACAACTAAATGTTGGAGCAACAAAGGCCATGTGAAAAACTAAA
>PVKS010002148.1:0-74856 GCA_004027875.1 Aplodontia rufa
AATAGATGAAACCCATAGTAGCTTATCTATGCGTTAGCATTACCCCTGGTTATCAAACTTTATACACATCGATTGCTACAGTTTTGACAATGTTTCCCCCTCATCTGTATCCTGTATCGCAATATACTTCTAATAAAGGTGGAAAAAAAAAAAAAGAAGATCCAGGGCAAAGATTGAGCAGCCTCTGGGGAAGTCTGGTCTTCCTTCCACTCAGGGGCGACACCTATGTGTGCCAAGGAGCCTTGGCCCTGATGTGCAGCCACAGCAAGAGCTGTGCAGCCCAGGGCTGGCTGAAAGTGGGCAATTAGCCAGGCAGGGTGCTCCCCAATGCCGACTGAGCAGACACTGAGGGGTGGAGGAGCTGAGATGCTGCTGTTACATTGGCAGAGGAGCTGAGGGGTCTCTAGAGGGCTACCTGGGCATGAACATCAGGGGAGGGGTGGGAAGGTCGGGAGTCCAAGTGCGGGCCAGCATAGCCTGAGCACCCAGGCCCAGGGCCAGCTTCTATCTACATGAGTCCTGCTGATGGCCCCAACTGCAGTGGGCACATGGACCAGAGCCTTGGTAGAGCTCAGGCCCTTTTTTCTGGCAATGGCCCAGGTATGGAAATTCTCTTGAATACCAGGAATGCCTGACCACCAAGAGCGAGGAAGGACCAGTTCAGGGGACCCAGAGGAAGCATCAGAGGACAGGAGTTACCAGGATGGACTCTGCTCCACCCCTGCTCCACAGGGAGTGTTCCTGCAGCTGCCTACTGCACCTCAGGAGCTCTGACTTTGGCCTTTGCCCAGGCTTGTGTCCTAGTCTTGCTCTTGAACTGGGTTCCTGTGAGTGAATTGCCAGGAAGGAAGTGTTGGAATGTGATATCCTGGGTCCACTCAAAGCCCACATGGAGGTCCGGAGCCTTGTAGCCCAGCTCATCTCTCCCCCATGCAAATTGGGTTTCCATGGAAGGGTACCATGTTTTTCTCCCCATTCACATTCACCCTGACCACACTGGGCTCCCAAACAGGACTGCAGGCTTTAATCAGTCCCACAATTTGTCTGCAAAGCGATTGCAATGCAGTCCAGGTCTCCTCTCTTGTCCCCCCAAATGCCTAGAATGCCTTCCTGACAAGTCCTCTGGGTTAATCTGAAGACCTCCTGAGGTCACCAGGAGGGCACATGGGTAGAGAGTGGCCCTGGAAAAAAGGCACCATCACACACTCCAGCCCAGAAGTATCAGAAAGGCTCCAAATTCCTCACCCAGGAAGTCCCAGGAAGCTTCTAAGAACTTGTGCTGAGGCTGAACTAGATGTCGGAGGGGAACAGATGGACGAGTGTCTCTTCTCACCTTGTTCCCTGCTCAGGGAGCTCCCAGAGAAATCCTCTGGCCTGGAGAAAGAGTTGAAAACGAAATCTCCCAGCCCAGACAGCCTCTCCCCGGGGCAGGAGAGGAAGAAACACTTTCATCTGAGAAGATGACCCTGTGTGATGCTCACCACAGGGACTGGGGGTCATGATAAGAGGAGCTGTCCTGTAACAGGGCCAGCAGACACACCCACTCCACCCTGTCCCAATAGACACCAACCGGTCCTCAAGCAGAGGACTCGCCAGCACCGTTGGTTGCTCAGCGTTCATCTGTGTTCCTCCAGGCACCTGCTCATCTCTGTTTGCCAAGCAGTTTTGGCAAAGGAAAAAGGGACTCTAATCTTAATGATTTGCCACTGGGAACCAAGTTAGTCTCCCCCGTCCCCCAGAGACCGTGAGGTAGGGTCCCTGCCTTCCTTGATGGTTCCACTTCAAAGACAGTGTCCAAGTCCCTGAGAGGATGTCCTGGGGATAAAGCTGGCGAGAGGCTTATCAGCTGTTACGGTTTGCACAATCCTCTGAGGGGCAGGGAAAGCTTTGCAATGACATTTTCTAAAGACATTGCTCTATGAAAAGAAAACAGCTCTTACCTTTTTTCTAACAAGCAGAATCCATCCACTTAGTTGACATTTTTTCTTTACCCTACTTCTGAGACCACTGCCCTAAAACTCTTTGGTGAGGCCACCAGGACATCATCCCAGGCCAACATGAACACTGTGGAGGGAAAGTAACCTAACTATTCTATTAGTATTTTGTAGGACATATGTGCTTTATTCTGGAGGACTGTAGCCTAAGGAAGTGAAACGAACTTTAGCCCAAGGTGTAATGAAGATAGCCCAAGGTGCTGGGTTGTTAGCCCAATTTCCCTTCAGAGGCCTTGCAGGCAAATACTGACTGTAGCAAAGCAAGATCTGGATCACAAAAGCTTTAGCATTCGGGCCACATGCACACCCCTTATTTAATTATTCTGGCATGATCTGCAGCAAAGGCCCAATTCCTGAACAGTTTCCAGTGGGGCTCTGAGACCTCTCCCATTGTTCAGTAATCAACAATGAACCAAAGCACTGACTCCTCAAATGAAGACATTTCAGAAATGATCTAGTGCGAAACTTTGGGTATCATTTGAGCATCTGATATAGAAAATGAACCCAGAAATTTGGCTTGGCCAAACCAGCACTTAAATCAGGAAAGTAAAACCTTGTCAGAATGAGGCTGGGCCACAGCTCCCTGAACTTCAGTGTTCAGGAAGGCTGAGCAGTGAGACCACCCTCAGGCTCAAGGGCAGGACTTCTGCACCTCTTCTGCTTTGTGTGGGAATGAAGCCTCCCTGCTTCTGGGAAGGAGATAAGTCCTCTCTGACCTCTGCTGCTGGTAACATGGAAATGAAGACAGGTGCTGAGTGGGACAGGGGTAGGGCAGACCCTGAAAGCTTGGAGATTCCCACACAAAGCAGAAGAGGTGCCATTTGCGTCAGGTCTTGGGTCCTGGAGGATTTGCACTGTAGGGTTCAGTCCTGGGGATGCCCTTGAATTTTGTCTGCAGCCTCCCACCCTGGGGCACTGAGGCTCAGGCTGGCCAGAAGCAAGGAAAGGACAAACACTAAAATCAGTTCTCAACGCACAGCATTGTGCAGGTCCTTTACATCTCTCTGGCTGTGCACTACATGGTTACAAGAATGCTCTCCGTACTATCCAAGAACAGAAGAAAGCCATTCTCAGGGTTAATGACCCCACATCTCACTGTGGATGCTGCTGTCATACTTTAAGCTCTGAACTACAGTCATATGGCTAAAAAGAGAATGGAGATCCCCTCGGCCACTCCAGTTCCTGCTTCCCCTGAAGGTTTTTGTTACCTAGGGTTAACACAGGTGAGTGCGTTGGGCTCCCTTCTCCATCACAGCCCAGTTGTGACCCTGGGGTTTATGATTAACAAGTATCCCGAAGCCAGCCAGTGAGGTGTGCAACCAGGCTGAGCCCCAGAAGTAGGGAGGGTGCTAACAGTCTCCCTAGATACCAGTCACAGGCTGAGGGCTGAGGACGCCCTGGATCCTTGTGGCTCTGTGGAGTAGGTAAGAGGACACAGGTGCAAGTCAGAGAGCAGTGTGGGCTTAGATTCCAGACCCTTGGTGGAACTAAGGGTCAGGTTACCTTAGGTGCTTGGTCCTTTGCTTTGTCAGCAGCCTAAACCTTTTTAATCAGGTGGATGGAGACGTTGCTGAAACTTGTGCTTGGGAATACAGGATTTTCCTCCGAGATGGATCCTGGAGACAGCTCAAAGTCTGGCTGCCACAGGGAGCCATCCTAATGTGTCATGAGCTCTGAGTGCCCACGACAGGGTAGTGAGGGTGGAGGGGAAGGGACTGTATACATCACGGCTCTGTTTAAGTTATTCTCCTGTCTTCAGAACAACCTTAGAAGGCAGGTATTATTTTTCCTCATTGTGCTGATGAAGACACAGGCTCTGAGCACTTTAGGGACATGTCCAGAGCTCCAAAGCTGAGAGGGGAGAATACGGGTTCAGTTAGAAGTTATGATCCACACTCTTTTTTTTTTTTTTTTAAAGAGAGAGGGACAGTGAGAGAGAAGAGAAAGAGAGAAACAACTTTATTGAGTTTTTCACATGGCCTTAGTTGCTCCAACACTTAGTTGTGTATGTGGTGCTGGGGTTTGAACTCAGGTCCTTGCGCTTGCCAGGCAAGCGCCGAAACCGCTGAGCCACCGCTCCAGCCCTGATCCACACTCTTGAGCAGGGTCTCCAGGGTTCCTGGCAGGCCTAGTGTCCCAGGCACACTCTCGTGGCTTTCTGTCTTTTCCAGGGTTGCTGGGAAGGGGTGAGGCAGGTGTAGCAGGTCTCAAGAACCCCGCAGTTGCTTCCCCAAGCTCATATGCATATCAGGTTCTGTTAGCCTTTGCTCTGTGGTTTCAGATTCTCACTTAGTGGAAGGGCCCTTGGGGAAGTGCCTGTGTGTCGGAGAGGGGGCAGCCAGGCTGGCTCTCCCCTTCACTGCTGCCAGCTCTTCTTGCCCAGCGACCAGTGCCTCCAGGACAATTCCCAGGGAGCACAGAGCTAGTGCAGATGTGAAGCAAGTCCACAGTGGGCCCTGTGCTTTCAGAGGTTCATTCAATAGCAGGGAATCAGTTTTACTAATCCCAGACACACATGGTGAGAGGCTGGAGGCACAAGGAGGACAGGAAGCGCCCAGGAGGGAAACACTGTCACGGTAAAGTGACAGGGGAGTCCTGGGCACTGACTAAGGACATCCAAAGATGCCAACCCCAACAGTGGAAAGGGCATCGTACAGGAACCAGTTCCTCTGCTCTGGAAACTCACAGCAAGGACTTCAGCTTGGCCCATGCTCTAGCTCTGTCTTTGTTTCCCAGACAGCCAACTGCTCTAGATGCCCCTGTAAGGGAGTCTCACTCTGCTGGAGTCCCCTAAGCACTGTGTTCCCATGGCCTGGAACATTCTCTGTCTTTCTCACCGTCCATACCTTTGTTCGCTCAGCACCACTACTTTCAGGTGAGGGATGACTCGGTTGGAAGGTGAACCTGGGACCCAGGAGGAAGCCCTTTACCTGTTTGCATTGGGATTTAGTCTGTTGCTCCTCACAGTGGGGTCCCTGAAACTGCTGCTGCATTCCCTGAATATCTGTAGAAAACAGGGTGGATGAAAAGCACATAATGTCCCCAAGACCTGTATTTGCATTGGGAAGGGCATTGCTGGGTCAAGGAGTGGGCGCAGGGGAGAAGGAAGATAAAGTAGAACCTCCAACTGTGGCATTCTACAAGATAAGCCAGAAATTCCGCCATGAGGGCTGAGAAAAATGTGCAGATCTAAAGGAGGTAATGCAGACAGCTTTGGGTGTTGCTAGAACTGGGGAGCAGGGACGGTGGGGAGGGGTAGCCTCAGGAGTACAAGGATGTTTGGGGATTTGTTGTAGGTGGTGTTGGTACAACATTGTAATATACCAGTGCCACAGATTTCACCCTTTCAACAAGCTAATTTTATGTTATCTCAAAATCATCTGGAAAATTAGAAGAAAAGTATTTAGATGGCTCCAAAACCATAAGGAAGATCTAAAGATTGGATGGAGCAGTGACATTGAAGTTTTTCTCAGAGTGACTACTATACTTAAAACCAGTGGGCACTGCCATTTTGACCCCAGCTTCATAAGTTAGGGCCAGGGGTCAGAGAGGAGAAGCCAACATTAGAGGGAGAGCTAGGATTGGAACCCAACTGTGTTTACCTCAATATTCATATTTCTTCCAAAAGGCAGACCTGCCCTCAGAGCAAATCTGGTAGTGGGGAGCCTGAGCATAGCCAATTTGCAGATTATGCCCAGAACATAAAGTTGCAAATCTCGACGGGGCTGTGAAAGGGAGGAAGGGACTTTGAAGCTTGCATTTTTGTGGCTTCCTAGTAAATGTGCCCTTTCTCAGTTCCTGTACAAGTTGGACTTCAGAGCTGCCTAGAGTGTTTGAGGCAGTTTTGTGGCCTCACCCCTAAGGCCATGGCTTCCTGGGACACAAATCCCATTGCCATATGGTACCAAGCGAGGAGTCCATGTCCTCCCTCAGGGTTCACTCATTTTACCAATGCCAGGCCCCCTCAGGAGGCCTGAGGCCCTCAGTCAGTTCAGAATTCTTCTACAGAGCAATCACGACCTCTGGTGTGACAGTCCTCAGCCACCTACTGCTGGGTCCCTGTCAGCTGGATGTCAGCATTGCTGGTGGCTGAAAAGGACCCTTGCAGTCTAGCAGCTGTGCGAACAGCATTGTTCAGTGAGTGAAGGAGAGGCTGCAGAGGAGGTGACCGTGGGGACCCCTCAGGATGGATTTTCCCTGAGAGTAAGCTGGGCAGGGAGGAGCCCAGCTATTCAGCACCTTGTTGCTGAGCCAGGGGCCTCAGCTATGGCCTGTGATGAGATAGTCCGGGGGGAATGCACAGTCCTGCGACCCCTAGCAGGTGTGGAACATGCCTATGGTAACCTCTGAGTGGCTGGGTGAGCTGCATGAGAGACGCTGTGACCTGAAGGGAGCAGGCCAGGTCTCCCTGAAGGTAGCAAGCCATGGCCAGGTCCTGATCCTGCTTACCCCATAGGTTCATTTCCCAGTCCCTGAAGGGGATGGACATGGGCCCCTGCTTTTTCACAGCCCAGCGCCTTCATGAAATGTTCATGAGTAAGCAATGAGGTGGTTACTGAGGTCTGCCGTCCAGTGATGGGCAGGCCCTAGACAGTCTGCCCTGGATGGCAGTTGGAGGCTGAGGGTTGAGGCAGCCCTGGACACTCCCTGCTGTGTGGAAGCTGTGAGTTCACAGGGGTGCAAGGTCAGGGTTTCAGTAGGGAAGTGGAATCCCACAGCCTTCTTAAGGTCTCAGGGCTGGACTGTTTTGTGTGCTCAAGCACATTTGCCATTTTTTTTTTTAAGAGAGAGGGAGAGAATGAGAGAGAGAAAGAGAGAATCAATTTTAGTTTATTTATTTTTCCATCTGGCCTTTGTTTCTCAGACACTTAGTTGTGCATGTGGTGCTGGGGTTTGAACCCAGGTCCTTGCACATGCCAGGCAAGCGCTCCAACATCTGAGCCAGTGCTCCAGCCCACCCCTTGCCTTCTGAGCAGCCTGATCCTTTACAACCAGGGAAAGGAGGCTTTGCTGGAACTCGGGAAACAGGATTCCTGCAACCTATGGACCCTGGGGAGGGCCCAAAAGGCTGAGGACAAGAGTACTGATTGTCACAGGGTGTCATCTAAATGTACTGATAAGTTCATAACTTATCAGAGCTCATAATAGGGTGATGAGATAAGTTATGAACTTATCAGAGCTCATAACAGGGTGATGAGCTTGGAGGGTGTGTACTCAGATTGTTGTTGGTGTGACTAAAATACCTGACAAGAACAACTTAGAGTAGGACAGATTTATTTTGGCTCAGTGTTTCAGAGGATTCAATCTGTGGTCATCTGGTTCTAAGGAGGAAACAGGATGGGTGGGTAATGGGAGAAGTAAGCTGCTAAGATCCAGGCAGCCAGGAATCCGAGGAGAGAGAGGAAGGAGGAAAGATGAACCCCTGGGGCACGCCCCCACTGACCAGTTTCCTGCAGCTGGGTCCCACCTCCCAGTAGTTCCTTCAGCTCCTGATGGATTAATCCACTGATCAGACCAGAGCCCTCCTGAGCCAAAAGTCCTTGAGCC
This sequence comes from Aplodontia rufa, assembly GCA_004027875.1. Lineage (NCBI taxonomy): Eukaryota > Metazoa > Chordata > Mammalia > Rodentia > Aplodontiidae > Aplodontia > Aplodontia rufa. The sequence goes on from PVKS010002148.1 coordinate 7,542, forward strand.
TCCTGACCTAAAATCCCTCCTCTGAACCTTGCTGCATTGGGGACTCTGCATTTCAGCATGTGAGCTTTTGTGGAACGTTCCAGATTCAAACCATAATATTCCCACTTCTGGCTTTAAAAGCTCCCTTTAATGGATTGATCCACTGTTGGCTGAATGGACTCCTGGGAGGTGCCTCCTAGTTAGGGGAAGTAGGTCACTGGGGGCGTGTCCAGGAAGGGGTATCCTTCTCCCTGGTCCAACTTCTCTCTCCCTCCCTCTCTCCTCGTCTGTTTTCCCCTCTTCCCTGCTTTCTGCCCTTCTGCTTGATACTTCTCTCCTTCTCTAGTCCTCTCTCAGCTTCCTGACTATCATGAATTGAGCACCTTCCTCTACCATGACCACCTGCTGTGATGTTTCTGCCTTGCAGTCAGCTGACAAAGGACTGAACCTTTTAAACCGTGAGCCAATTTAAGTCTTTCCTCCTCTAAGTTGTTCTTGTTAAGATAGAAGCATGCTTAACAGAGGGAAAGGGACTGTGTATATCAGTGCTTTATACAAGTCATTCTATTAAATTTCAAAGCACCCGTAGCTGGTGTTGCATTACCCTATTCTGCAGATGAAGACAACAGAGGCGCAAAGGTTAAGTGATGTGCCCAAGACACAGGTAGAAATGGGAGGAACCAGGGTCCCATCAGGTATTTTGTGGTCCTACACCTCCTCCCGGTGGTGGTGACCTGCTTCTTTTTGGGTGACAGTAAGGACACACACTTGAGCTGTTTCCTAAGTTCTGGGGAGTCCAGGGACACTCATGTGGCTTCCTCTTTCTGTCATCTAGGGCTGCAGGGAAGGTGTGTGTGAAGCTTTAGCTGTCACTTGCAGAAACTGCAGACACGGAAATCTCAGCATGGCACCTTATCACATCCGCAAATACCAGGAGAGTGACCGCAAAAGGGTCCTGGACTTGTTTTCACAAGGGATGTTCGAGCATATCCCCATCACCTTCCGCCTGCTGCTGAAGTTGCCCCAAATGCTCTTGCTCTTACTTGGGGTGCCCCTCGCCCTCCTCCTGGCCTCTGGCTCCTGGCTCTTGGCTCTTATATCCAATGTCACCCTCCTTGTTTTCCTATGGCTCCTTGCCAGATATCCTTGGAGGAAGTATGTGGACTCATGTTTGCACACAGACCTGGCTGACATCACCAAAACCTACCTGAGTGCCAGTGGCTCTGGCTTCTGGGTGGTTGAGTCTGGAGGGCAGGTGGCGGGCATAGTGGGGGCTCTGCCCGTGGAGAATGCCCCCTCGGGGAGGAAGCGACTACAGCTGTTTCACCTCTCTGTGGCCTCAGAGCACCGAGGTGAAGGGCTAGCGAAAGCCCTGGTCAATACTGTTCTCCAGTTTGCACGGGCCCAGGGCTGCAGTGAGGTTTTCCTTGATACTAGCACAGTACAGCAAGCTGCTATGGCCCTCTACCTGCGCATGGGCTTCCAGAAGACAGAAGAGTACTTCTTTAACAAGATCTTTAGGCTAGCGAGTATTTTCACAATTCGTTTAACATACTGCCTTCCTTCTGCTCAGGAAGGAAGCCTGTGAGCTCTTGCCTTGTGGAACAGTGGGATCTGACTGGTGACTGTGGAACATAAGCAAATGCTGCCATTTTGGTGTAGCAAATGATGAAAATTCATTGCTGGTGCACACGGGAGTCCAGCAAGTTTGATGGCCGGGTGTGGATGTGGGGGGTTCTACTGCATTCTGTGCTTCTAGGTGAGACTGTTTCATTTGTCTAGCACTACAGTAATTTTGCATAAAAACAATCCAAGACAATAAAACATATGCATGTTGCTTAAGAGTCTGTGGGCCGGTATCTTCTCCTGGTCTCTGCTGGGAAGCTCTCTGCATCTCAGGACACCTGTGCAAACGCTCTGCATTGGGTGGAGTGCCAGGGACTCTGTACTTCATCTTGTCCCAGAAGGTCAGCTCGGGCAGGGTTCAAAGTCATTGCAGAGAAGCCAAAGCAAAAAGAGAATGGAGCAAAGGCGTTTCCATGTCCCTGCTGGTGTCACTAATGGAAATCTCTCAGACTCGGGGTAGAAATGGAAATCTCTTCAACCTCTACTCAGCAGTAGAGGAGCCGCAGAGTCACAGAGCAAAGGGGCAGGATGTGGGGTTGGGGGTGTACTAGAAGAATTAGGGCAGAGATCTACTCAACCTAGTGTGCTGTCCCTGCAGAGGTTTGGGAAGGTGGCTGTGGATGGAGGGAGATGTTTTCACAGGGAGACCCAGTTGTGGTGCAACCCTCATTGTGCTGGTAGGAACCAGACTCTATACACAATCTCCCCTTAGCCTGAGTGTAGAGCCTTCCTGTGTGTCCTGGAGGATGAGGTGAGAGGTGAATGTCACAGAGCTGCCACACTTGGCACCCAGCCTGGTCCCAGACTCTGTCCCCAAATGCACACAGATTTTCATAGGTGCCTTGTGGTGCATCCTTCAATACAAGGAAGAGTTGTAGGGTTGTCAGCGGTGATGTTTGCAGGACTGTCACCCTTTCCCAGCTACTTCAGCTCTAACTCTGCCCGTGGATTCCCATAACATCTTTCTTGGTTTCCCCAACCCAGAGGCAGAATTCTAGATCTTGTGATTCCCAGTGATCATCAGCCAGTTAACTTCTGATATTTGGGTGCCTTGAAGATCTTCTCTGCCGTGTCACCTCTCCCCTGGTTACAGCCTGTCCAATCCTGACTTCGAGCCTTGTCATATGCCCATTTCACCAACATGGAAACCATAACAATGTTCATAGGTTGGGTCCAAACATAAGCGACTAGTTGTCTAAGCCCATGAGCCTCAATTCCCCACTGCCCTATACTTTCCTCCTGCCTCTGACCTTTTTTTTTTTTTTAAGAGAGACGGACAGTGAGAGAGAGAGAGAGACAGAGAATCAATTTTTATTGAGTTTTTTCACATGGTTTTTCATTGCTCTGACACTTAGTTGTGTATGTGGGTGCTGAGGTTTGAACCCATGTACTTGCGCATGCCAGGCAAGTGCTGTAACCACCAAGCCACCACCGCTCCAGCCCCCTCCTGCCTCTGACCTTGATGACCAACCGTAGTATCCACCGTCAGCCCATCCCTCTCCTGCAGGCCTGCCTCCCTGGTGCTATTATGAAATTAAAAATCTACATACCTGTTCACCCAGCCCTTCCCATGCTCACCACTCACATCAGGTGTCTGCTGACTTCTGAGTTGTGCTTCCAGCTTCTCACTTAATGGTGAGGTCCTCAGGATAGCCCCTGTGAGGCAAAGAGGAAAAAGGCCCTGAAAGTTCTCCCTGCTCTGCTGCCACCAGCTCTCTTCCCATGTGACCAGTTCCTAAAGGGCAGTCCCCAGAGGATGAGCTTCTGGGACATGCATGAGGAAGGTCCCAGCATTCCCAGTACTTTGAAACTTCATTCAGGTGCAGGAAAATGGTTTTACTCACCCAGGTATATGTGGTATCAGGCCATGCTAGATCTTGGAGGCCTGAGTGGGATAGAGGTGAACAATGGGCCTAGCATGGAAACACTGTCATAGAGAGGTGATGGGAGGCCTGGGCCCTGGGGAAGGCTGTCCAAAGGCTCCAACCCTCATCATCCGGAACTCAGAACCAGGACAGCAGCTTGGCCTTCCCCCGCCCCAACACTTCTACACACTCCCCAAACACAGCTAGCTGCTCTAATTAGCTCAAAAAGGAAGCTCTCATTCTTTTGAAGTCTTTGGACATCATGTTCCCTTGACCTGGAACATTCTCTTCCCTCCCTAATCCTTTGTTTGTCCAGCATCAATACTTTCAAGCAAGGGGCAGGGTTGACTGGGTAGGAAAGATAATTTCTGAGCAGGGAGGAAGCCTTTCATCCTGGTTGCATTCTGGACCTCAGTGGAATTTTGTCCATGGCTCCTCACTGTGGGATCCCCACACCAGCTGCCAAGTTGCCTGGAAGCCATGAACAAGGGTATGAACAAGGGTGATACAAAGCCTTTTTGTCCCTAAAATCAATAGTAACTTACGAGGTTTCATCCTGCAGCTTCCTTCTGCCTGCACATGGTAGTCAGCTTCCCAGAAGAAGGAAGGCAGGAGTGTCCTGTGCCTGCTGAGGCTCCTAGGCCTGGTGACCACTCTCCTAGACAGGAGTGGGTATGGGCAACAGGGAGATGAAGTGGAACCTCAGACTTTCACACTCTACAAGATAAGAATGAAGCTCTGCCATGAGATCTGAAATAAAATGTGAAATCCAAAGGAGGTTGTGCCAACAGCTTAGAGTATTAATAGATTTGGGGAGCAGGAGCAATGGGGAGCAATGGCTGCTGGAGTACAAGTGTCCTCTTGGATAGATGGAATTTTTTTTCATTCGTTCAACATAGTCTTACATATTGGAGAGAATCATTGTTACACATTCATGAACACATGGATATTGACAAAGCAAGCCAAGGCTGATGCCAGTTCATGATCTCCCCACTTTGAGTTCTCCCTGATCCCATGTTTCCCCTACTTTACCCCCATGTTAGTTGGGCTTCTCATAGACATCGAAGGTTCCCCATTGGACTGATAACCCTCCTACTCCCTCCCTCCAGCTGCCTTGATATCCTCCTAATCCCTCCTTCCCCTTCCAGCCCCCTCCCTTCATCCCCCAGTGTCATAGCCATGGTTTCCCCTGCGTATGTAAAAATTCACCCATGTTGAGGTTATTATTAGCTTAGCCAACTTTCAATCTGTTTCCGATTGTATTCTAGCTTCCACATATGAGAGAAAACATTTGGCCCTTGAGTCTGAGTCTGGGGTATTTCACTCAGCATAATTTTTTCCATCTCCATCCATTTGGCTGCAAATGCCAAGATATCATTCTCTCTAATAACAGAGTAGAACTCCATGGTATATGTGTACCACAGTTTTTGAATCCATTTGTCCAGTGAGGGGCATCTGGGTTGGTTCCATAGTTTAGCTATAGTAAATTGAACTGCTATAAACATTGATGTAGCTGTATCTCTGTAGTATGCAGATTCTAGCTCTTTTGGGAAAATACCCAAGAGTGGGAGAGCTGGGTCATAAGGTAGTTCCAGCCCTAGTTTTTTGAGGAGTCTCCACACTGCTTAGTGGGTGTACAAGCTTGTAGTACCACCAACAGTGTGATAGTGTTCCTTTCTTCCCACAAGCCCTCCAACATCTGTTAGTTTGTATTTTTCAATCTCAATGAGGTTTTGATTTGCATTTCTCTGATTGCTAGTGATGTAGAGCATATTCTCATATATTTATGGGGTTTTTGGACTTCCTCCATTGAGAAGCTTCTATTTAGTTCCCTAGCCTATTTACCAGTTGGATTATTTGTGGGTTTGGTGTTCAGTTTTTTCAGTTCTTTGTATATTCTGGAAATTAGCCCTGTCCGAGATGTAGCAGGCAAAGATTTTTTTCCCATTCTGTAGGTTCTCTCTTGACAAATTCTTTAGCTGTGCAGGAGCTTTTTAGTTCAATGGCATCCCACTCATTTATTCTTGGCTTTAATTCTTGCACAATGGGAGTCTTGTTAAGGAAGATGGTGCTTAAGGATCTTCCTTGTTAAGATCGTGGAGTGTTGATCCTATTTTTTTCTTCAAGCAATTGTATAATTGCTGGTTTAATTTCCAGATCTTTAAATAATTTTGATTTGATTCTTGTGCAGGGTGAGAGATAAGGATGTATTTCAGTTGTCTGCATATGGCTGACCAGTTCGTCCAACACCATTTGTTGAACAGGCTGTCCTTCCTCCACACTATGCTTTTGTCCCCTTTGTCAAATATTAGATGGTTAAAGATTTGAGGGTTTGTCTCTGCATCGTCTATTTTGTTCCATTGGTCTTTATTTCTATTTTGATACCAATACCACACTGTTTTTGCTACAATAGTCCTATAGTATAATTTCAGGTCAGGTATTGTGACACTTTCTGCTTCTTCTTTCTTGCTTAGTAATGTTTGGCTATTCCGGGCATTCTATTATTCCATATGAATTTGAGAATTGCTTTTTCTATATCTGTGAAGAATGTCATTGGTATCTTGATAGGGCTTTCAGTAGAATGGCCACTTTGATTATATTGATTCTGCCTAACCAAGAACATGGAATGTTTTTCCATCTACTCAGGTCTTCTGCAATTTCTTTTTCTAATGTTCTATGGTTTTCATTGTAGAGGTCCTTTATATCCTTTGTTAGATTAATGCCCAAGTATTTTATTCTTTTTGAGGATATTGTAAATGGGACAGATTTCCTGATTTCTTCTTCAGTGGAATTGTTGCTGGAATATAGGAAAGCTATTGATTTATGAGTGTTGATCTTATAACCAGTCACTTTGCTGAAATCATTTATAAGCTCTAGAAGTCTTCTGGTCAAGCTTATTGGGTCTTCTAGGCAGAGGATCATGTCATCAGCTAATAGAGCTTGACTTCCTATTTTCCTATTTGAATTCCTTTGATTTCGTTCTCTTGTCTGATAGCTCTGTCTAGGATTTCAAGGACTATACTGAATAAGAGTGGTGAAAGTGGACAACCTTGTCTTGTTCCTGAATTCAGTGGGAATGCTTTCAGTCTTTTCCATTAAGCATAATGTTGGCTATGGGTTTGTCATAAATGGCTCTTACAAAATTAAAGTATCTTCCTTTGATCCCTATCTTCTCTAACGTATTGAGCATAAATGGGTGTTGAATTTTATCAAAGGCCTTTTTTTGCATCGATTGAGATGATTATATGATTTTTATTTTTAATTCTGTTTAAGTGGTGAATTACATTTATTGATTTGCGTATGTTGAACCAGCCCTGCATTCCTGGAATGAAGCCCACTTGATCATGATGTATTATCTTTTTGATGTATTTTTGGATCTGGATAGCTAGAATTTTATTAAGGATTTTTGCATCTATGTTCATCAGGGAAATTGGTTTGTAGTTTTCTTGATGTGTCTTTATTGAATTTGGTATCAGGGTTATATTTGTTTCATAAAAAGTATTTGGGAGGGTTCCAACCATTTCAGTTTCATGGAAAAGCTTGTAAAGAATTGGTGTTAATTCTTCTGTAAAGGTCTGGTAGAACTCTGCTGAGAATCTATCAAGTCCTGGGCTTTTCTTTTTTGGAGCCTTTGATTGCTGTTTCAATTTTGCTGAGATTGATTGGTTTAGAATTTCAATGTGTTAATTTGGGCATATCATATGTGTCAAGATACTTGTCCATTTCTTCCAGGTTATTAAACTTGGGAAGAGTATATCTTTTCAAAATCAGTTCTGATAATCTTCTGGATTTTGGTTGAATCGGTAGTGATATCTCCATTTTTGTCTTTGATTTTGTTGATTTGCTTCACTTCATTCTTCATTTTGGTGAGGTTGGCAAGGGTTCTGTCTATCTTATTTATTTTTTCAAAGAACCAACTCTTTGTTTTGTTGATACTTTGTATTGTTTTTGTTGTTATTCTCAATTTCATTGATTTCCAGCTCTGATCTTAGTTATTTCCTATCTTCCATTAGGCTGGGGGTTAGATTGTTCCTCTTTTTATAGGGATTTGAGTTGGAGCATAAGTCTATTTATTTGGGCTCTTTCCCGATTTTTTAAAAAATAGAAACTACACATTTTATTGTTTTTTAAATTTTTTTTAAGAGAGAGGGACAGTGAGAGAGAGAGAGAAACAATTTTATTTAGTTTTTCATGTGGTCTTTGTTGCCTCCGAGACTTCATTGTGTACATGGTACAGGATTTGAACTTGCGTACTTGCACATGCTGAGCAAGCACCGTAACCACCAAGCCACAGCTCCAGCCCCTCTTTCCTGATTTTTGATGAAGGTGCTTAGTGCTATAAATTTACCTGTTAAGAATGCTTTCATGGGGCTGGAGCAGTGGCTCAGTGGTTTTGGTGCTTGCCTGGCAAGTACAAGGACCTGGGTTCAAACCCCAGCACCACGTACACAACTAAGTGTTGGAGCAATGAAGGCCATGTGAAAAACTAAATAAAGTTGTTTTTTTTAAAAAAAGAATGCTTTCATACTATTCCAGAGATTTCAATATGTTGTTTGATCATTCTCATTTGTTTCCAAGAATTTCTTGATTACTATTTTCAATTCTTTTATCAATTCTTCATTTATGAGGGTATTATTCAATTTCCAAGTATTTGAGTAGTTTCTGTTGTTTTTATTGCTGTTAATTGCTAAGATCATACCATTGTGGTCTGACAGGATACATGCAACTATATCAACTTTTTTAGATTTGTTAAGATTTGCTTTGTGGACTAGGATGTGGTCTATTTTTGAGAAGGATCCATGAGCTGCTGAGAAGAAGGTAAACTCAGCCGATTTGGGATGGAATATTCTGTAAAAGTCTGTTAAATCCAGTTGATTTATAGAGTTGTTTAGGTTAGAGTTATCTTTGCTGATTTTTTTGCTTTGATGATCTGTCTATTGTTGATAATGGTGTATTAAAGTCCCAAGGAATTATTGTATTGAGATTGAAGAGAGGTGTAACGTCCTTGAGTACTTTTTCCACGTATTTGGGAGGGTTGTAATTGGGAGCATAAATGTTAACTATCATTATGTCTTCTTTTTTTTTTTTTTTAGAGAGAAATAACTTTATTCAGTTTTTCACATGGCTTTAGATATTCCAACACTTAGCTGTGTGCGTGGTGCTGGGGTTTGAACCCGGGTCTTCATGCTTGCCAGGCAAGCGCTGAAACCGCTGAGCCACCGCTCCAGCCCCTCATTATGTCTTCTTGATGAATTGTTCCTTTTGTTATGATATAATGACCTTCTTTGTCCTTTCTAAGTTTTGGTCAAAATTAACTTTGTTGGATATAAGGATCACAATGCTGGCTTGCTTTCTTGGGCCACAAGCCTGGTAAACTTTTTGCCAATCTTTCACATTCAATCTGTGTCTATTTTTGACTGTGAGGTGTGTCTGCTATAGGTAGCATATTGTTGGATTTTGTTTTTTGATCCAGTAAGCCAATCTGTGTCTTTAGATTGGGGCATTGAGTCCATTCATGATCAGAGTGAGAATAGGTATGTGATTCTGGGTCCCTTGGCATTGTGACTAATGCTGTATTTTGTGCCATTTAGGATATCTTTTAGTGAGTTATGTGATTATTGACTTTCTTCTGTTTGTGGGCTTTGGAAGTTGTTTGCTTGTTCCTCTGAATGAAGTATGCTCTTGAGAATTTTCTATAGTGTTTTCTATAGTGTTCAGGTACTTAGCTAGCTTGAATTTAACATGAAAATACTTATTTCCCCATCACATTTAAAGCTGAGTTTTGCAGGGTATATTATCTTTGGCAGAAAATTGTTTTCTTTCAATATTTAAAAAATATCTTTCCATGCTCTCCTGGCCTTTATTGCCTAATCTGAGAAATCCACAGTAATCCTTATTGGTCTGCCTCTGAACATGATTTTATGTTTTTCCCTTGCTGTTTTTAGAATTCTTTCCTTGATTTCTCAGTTATTCATTTTGTATATGGTGTGTCTTGGTGAGTTTTTCATTTGGTTAGGTCTGTTTGGTGTCCTATAGGCATCTTGAATTTGATAATCTGGATCAATTCTGATATGTACAAATTTTTCCCTGGAAATCTTACACAAAAGATTCTTTATTTTTTAAGAGAGGACAGTGAAAGAGGGAGAGAATCAATTTTTTTATTGAGTTTTTCACATGACCTTTGTTGCCTTGACATTTAACTGTGTATGTGGGTGCTGGGGTTTGAACCCATGTACTCATGCATGCCAGGCAAGCTCTGTAACCACTGAGCCACTGCTCCAGCCCCATCACACAGAAGATTCTTAATGCCCCTTGATTGTTGTTCAATGTTTTCTTCAATACCAATTACTCTCATGTTATTTCTTCTCATCTCATCAAATACTAGCTGGAATTTTTTATCATGCTCAATAAACTTCTTTTCTTGTCTATCCTCCTTGCACTCAACATTGGTCACCTATCTTTATTGTCTGATTTTGTTCTTCGAGAGGTGAGGTTCTATTTTCTACTGAGTTTACTCTGATATTAGTATTTTCCAATGAGCTTTTGATTTGGTTGACAGTGTGTTTCAATTCTAAGAGCTCTGCTACATCTCTTTTCAGAATGTCTAGCTCTTTATAGAGATGGTTTCTCATCTCCTGAAATTGTTCTCTAATCTGTCTTTAAATCTTCTCTTCACTCTTTGATTGAATTACTAATCATATTATTTATACATTTTTCTAGGTTTTCATCTAGGACCCCAACCATGGATTCCTTGGATGGAGAACTGTGGGATTGAGGTGGAGGATTGTTTCCCTTTTTCCTCATTTTCAGTTACAGGGAGTGGGGCTTGAGGTCCGTCACTGAATAATTCTCTTGGGGGCTTTGTTGATGGGATTGGAGTTTTGTTTTTTTTTTCCTAATCACTTTGCTTAGTTGGGCTGGGGTACAATTTGGATAGTGCAGTTCAATGGCTGGCTCCCCAATCTGTGAATTATTGTGGACCTTTATGTTTTCCAATACCTCAGGAGATGGGGGTAGGAGTCAATAAGTGCAGCCAATGCATACAACAGACAATGCCATCTGTAGCTGTTACAGTGTTGATTAGCACAGGAGTCTGTAAGGGTTTAATGAAGTGATTATGGCTGAGCTGCACTGTGACGCAAACATTAGAAAAATCTCTTCCTGACACTGTATTTAGAAAATTTGGATATGGAATTTGTATGAGGACAGAAAACACCATGAATCCCAACATGTGAATCCACCTGGCTCCCTAGTAGGTGGCATTTTTTTTTAAAGAGAGAAGAACAGTGAGAGAGAGAGGCAGAATCAATCTTTATTGAGTTTTTCACATGGCTTTCGTTGCTCTGACACTTAGTCGTGTACGTGGTGCTGGGGTTTGAACCCGTGTACTTGCAAATGCTGGGCAAGTGCCGTAACTGCCGAGCCGAGCTCCAGCCCCAGTAGGTGGCAAATTTAAGGGACTTCATAAATAAAGATGGTGGTAGCACAACATTGGAAATAAACCAAATGGTACAGATTTTATGCCTTAACTAGATTAGTTTTATGTAGATTTCATCCTAAAAGTTAGAATAAAAGAGTTTAGATGGTTTTAAACCCATAAAGAGGATCTAAAAAGGTTAGAGAGAGAAAAGATGTCACAGAGTTTTCTTAGAGAGTGGAGGCTGTGAGTGGTTCCAGTGGGTGTTGCCACTTTCACCCAAACTTCACAAATTAGGGACAGGTTCAGACAGCAAGAGCATTTCTTTTTCTTTTTCTTTTTTATAAAGAGAGAGGGACAATGAGAGAGACAGAGAAAGAGAGAAACAACTTTATTTAGTTTTTCACATGGCCTTAGTTGCTCCAACACTCAGTTGTGTACGTGGTGCTGGGGTCTGAACCCGGGTCCTCGTGCTTGCCAGGCAAGCGCCGAAACCGCTGAGCCACCGCTCCAGCCCCAGCAAGAGCATTTCTTAAGAAAATACTCATAAAAAAGAGTAGTGGACAACTGTGTGTGTGTGTGTGTGTGTGTGTGTGTGTGTGAGAGAGAGAGAGAGAGAGAGAGAGAAAGAGAGAGAGACAGACAGAGGCGAGGGAGAGAGAGAGATTTCTGTGTTTATTTAGTGCTGGGCATTGAATGCAGGTCTTATTCACTCCAGCCTCCTTCCTCCTTTATTTTATTACCTTTTAACCAGGCAGAATGTAACCCGTTAGTTCTCATTTCCCTTGGCCTTTGCCCTGGCTCTGAGAGCACTGGCTTGAGACTTCTGAGTGAAGCCACCAGTTCTTTGAAATCAAGCATAAAGTCTACAAAAGTAAAATTTCTTTCTCAATACTTAGCAAAAACTACAACAGTATAAACTTGCTGAGTATTTTGTGTGAATGTTCTGCATGTTCCTTTCTAGAAGATTCTGAGGAAGTGAAATGAATATTACATTAGCTCTTGGGGCTGCATTGGTCATTTGCCCTGTTCCCTTACATAACCCTCACTGGCGATCACTCACTGCCACAAGTGAGGTCTGGATCATAAGAGTTTTCCATCCAAGCCACACACACGCCCCTTATTTATTCATGCTGGCACGATCTTCAGCAAATGCCCATTTCTAGCCAGCTTCCCGGGAGGCTCTGGGACTGCTCCCATAACTTAGTAAATGACAATGAACTTGAACTGTGAAGTCTTCCAACTGGAAGTCATTTCACAAATGATCTAGTTTGAGAGTTTGGACCTTTTGACTCACTGACACATGTGAAGAGGTGATGGAGAAAAAAAACCCACAATAGAATAAGTTATACTCCATGCTTTTAAAATAATATCCATGTTTACTCTATTGTCGTGTATATTTAAAAAGAATAGGGGGTGGGAGAAAGGGAGTGGAATACAAAATACTGGGGATTGATTTAGAACAAGTTATACTCCATGCTTTTATAATTGTCATTGTGTATTATTCTAATGCCATGTATATCTTTTTTTTAAGAGAGGACAGTGAGAGAGAGAGAATAAATTTTTATTGAGTTTTTCACAAAGCCCCTGTTGCTCTGACACTTAGTTGAGCACGTGGGTGCTGGGGTATGAACCCATGTACTCGCGCGTGCAATCGCAGAGCCACCGGTCCAGCCCTTGCCATGTATATCTTAAAGAACCAATAAAAAAAGAAAAAAAAGAAAATGAACCCACAAATTTGATTCGATCAAACCAACACCTTCACTCAGAGAAGGGACTTGACCCTAAAATGAGCTGGCCCACTGCTCTCCATGTGGTGGTGCTGCTGTGATGAGCAGGAGACTTGAAGAGATGATGCCTAGTGGGAGATCCTCAGGTCTCTGGATTGTGTCCAGAGACTATTGTAGAACCCCAGCCTCTTTCTTCTTAATCTTTTCCTTTCTCACCATGCAGGGTGCAGTTTCTCCACCATCAACTGCCTACCACCTCCTAAAAGCAACGGGTCCACCCAGGCATGGAATGGAACCTCTAGAAACGTGAGTCATAATAAACCTTTGCTCTCTAAAATGAGTTGTCTCAGGTGATGGAAAGCTGGATGGGCACCAGCAGTGCTGGGGCATAAGCCTCACCTTTGAGCGTGTGGTGAACATGGACAGCTACTGATTCCTTGTTAGTTGGAGGAAATCTGACACACTATTATGAAAGGAAGCTGACCCTGCACCCAGAGGAGCAGAAAAGCCATGAGGTCAATGCACCTTCAGGTCACCCTCAGATGGAGGCCACACAATTTTATTGCAGGCTTTGAAACCACCATGCATATCAGGAGACAGAGGACGGTGCTTAAGCCTCTTGCCCTTCGCCTTCACTTGGGTTTGTTGATATTTCGGACCCACTAGAAGCACTCACTGGCACTCTGGAGCCCTCTGCTCCCCTCTTCTGATTCCTAGTTCAGTTTCTGCTTCACATTCAAGTGTTTAAAGATAAAGATGTAAGCCTTTAAAATGTATCAAGAAGCATGTAATAAATAGCCATGTACTCCCCACTCAGAGTTTAATTGTTAATCTTGAGCTCTGGTCACATGTCAAATATCTGGAAACTCAGCTGCCTCCAGTAGGGGCCCTGGGTTCCAGCTGCCAGGCACCAGCGACTGCATTTCCATGAGGACACTGCAGGTAGCACCTACAGGCAAGTCCTGATTTTTCAACAGCTGGCCTCTCTCCAGCATCCTCCCAGATGCTTTCCCCACAATCCCCACAACCCCTTCCTCCTGCTTACCCCCATTTGAATCATTCCACCTCCTTCATTTCTGTCCCAAAATGCACCTCCAGGTGGTTCAGGTCTCACCATCTTGTTCACCTCAGTGTGGTCTAAGCCACCACTATCTCTTGCGCCTCTGTGGGCCAGGATGTCTCCTTGGTGCACACCAACCAAGGCTCCCATTCAAGCCACCAGGACTAAATTAGAACTAAGTGACTTTCCTTGGCTAACCTCGGTTCCAAGCTAGTGCTGCCTTGGCAATTACAGTATGCCCCTGTGGCATGGTGTTCTAGAACAATGCGCAAGCTGCCCACCTATACCTGGGCGACAGTCTTTAGCCTAGGTGCTGCTCTTACCGTTGGTGGCATCTGCTTCTATTCTTACTTCTGCTGATCTGTTTCGCACATACAGAACAGGGATATGCACATGCACACTCCATGCTCTGGTCATGTTGCCCCCAGGCAAAAGTACTTCCAAGGCCACACTTGCTCCTGGAACCTGGATGCAGGCCCTGCATGGCCAGGCCCCTGTCATCCTCTCCAAATTCCTCCCTCACTCCCTACTTCAGAGGTCATACTGGTCATCTTCCCCCAAAGCTGTGCCTTCATCTGCCTCAGGGTCAGGCTCTTGTTTCCTCTGACATGCTTCCCTCTATGCCTGCAGGTGCTGAACTCTCCTTGGTTCTTGGCCCAAGATTCCTCTCTGAGAAGCTTCATTATCCTCTCTCCCAGCAGACCACACATGTGCCTCCACTCCCAGTCATTGTCACATCTATGAGGCCATTCACATGTATCCCAGACGTCCAAGCTCCTGAGGAGCTCCTTCAATGTAAGATCCCACGTCACCACATCTCTGCCATCCTGGGTACCTATTGACTCCTACCCCACAATAACCCAGAGTAAAATACTACAAACCAATACTGGCTTCCAGTGTCCTGCTTGGGAAGCCACAAGAGGAGAAATCCAGGGATGTGACTGGTCAGTGAGGTTAAGGCATGTTGTAGAGTTGAGCTCAGTTTTGGAAGGGAAACATCCCTCCAGAGAGAAGACAAAGTTCCAAGAGGTTTTGTCTTCTTTTATAAATACCTGTCTTAAATGAGAATATTATTAGTCTACCTTTCTTAAATGGTTATATAAAATACAAATAAATATAAATTACTATACTAAAAACATAAATAATTTCCATTCATTAATTATTACTAACAGAAGATAGTAAAAGAAGAGCTGAAATGGAAAAATAGAACTATCCTTACTCACAGACAAAATTTAGGTGCAGGAAAGGGAGAAGAAACAGCTAGAATATCTCTTATTCACCTAACTCTGTTAACTAGGAAAATGGAAGGAGAGAGAAGCAATGTTCTATTGTTCTAATATTTTT
Organism: Aplodontia rufa; assembly: GCA_004027875.1. Taxonomy (NCBI): domain Eukaryota; kingdom Metazoa; phylum Chordata; class Mammalia; order Rodentia; family Aplodontiidae; genus Aplodontia; species Aplodontia rufa. The sequence goes on from PVKS010002148.1 coordinate 22,563, forward strand.
TTATCTATAATATGAAGAGTCACTACACAATTAAAGAATTAAAAGATCATTGACTTAGCTATAATATATTTTCTCTTAAAAAGTCTGGGATGTTGTGAAATAAAACTGGTGATTCTACAGTTAAAAATAAATAAATAAATAAATACATACTTGTCTTAGGTACATCCTCAGCTAAAATAAGCAGGAGGAAGTCTGCTGGTTCCGGCCTGAGCAACTACCAGTGTCACCAGCAAACATCCAGGGATGACAGCCTGTCAGAAGGCAGCACTGCTGGCCGCTGAACTAAACACCTGTGGCCCAGCAGCTGCTGCAAAAACTTTGTTGAACAATGATGAATGAATGACAGGAGGGGCCAGGGAGGTGAGTGTGGGGACCACCAATGGTGGATTTTACCTGGACCAGTAAAATTTGGGCAGGAAGAAGCCCAGCTGTGAGGCACCTTGTTGCTGAGCCAGGGGCCCTGGAATCTTGCCTGCCATGGGAGAGTCCAGGGTGAGTGGCACAGTGCCCAGATTGCAACAGGAGCGCTCTGTACATCAGAATTGAACTCAGAGAGGGTCAAGTGTGCTAAACGAGAGATACTGTAGCCCTAAGCCAACAGAAAGTAGATGGCAGGCTCCCACAGGGGCAGAACCCCTCAACCATTCTGCAGGCCTTACGGCTAGGGTTAGCAAAGGTGAGTGGACTTGGGACTCCCTTCTCTGCCACAGTCCAGATATGGTATCCTGAAGTTTATGATTAATGAATGTCTCAAAGCCAGCCAATGAGGTGGGCAACCAGGATGATCTCAAGAAGTAGGGATGGTGCTAAATAGTCTCTCCTGGATGTCAGTTGCAGGCTGAGGGCCGAGACCACCCTGGACCCTGGTAGCAGGTGAGAGGATGCGGGTGCAAGGTCAGGACTCTTAGCATGGGCCTAGATTCCAGACCCTTGGTGGAGATCTTAGGGCAGGGTTTTTTTTTTTTTTTTTAAGAGAGAGAGGGACAGTGAGAGAGGAGGAGAAAGAGAGAATCAATTTTATTTAGTTTTTCATGTGGCTTTGTTGCTCAGACACTTCATTGAGTACATGGTGCTGGGGTTTGAACCCATGACCTCATGCATGCCATCGCTGTAACTGCTGAGCCACCGCTCCAGCCCCAAGGCAGTTTACTTTTGGTGCTTGGTCCTTTGCCTTCTCAGCAGCCTAGACCTTTATAATCAGGGAGAAGGAGACTTTGCTGAAACTTCTTGGGAACACAGAATTCCTCCAATATGGATCCTGGAGAGAGCCCAAAGGGTTGGGACATGAGGTCTGACTGCCACAAGGAGACCTTCTAGTGTAGTAAGAGCTTAGAGTGCATGTAATGGGTTAATGAGGGTGGAGGGGAAGGGACTCTATATATCAAAGCTCTATTTAAGTTATTCTACTGAGTCTTCAGAACCACCTTAGAAGACAAGTATTATTTCCCTCTGTTCTGCTGATGAAGACACATGGGCTCAGAGAGCTTTAGGGACATGCCCAATGCTCCACAACCAGAGAGGAGAGGACACAGGGTTCCTATCATGTGTTATGATCCTCACCCTTGAGAGGGGTCTCCATGGTTGCGGGAGGCCTGTAGTCCTTGGGACACTCATGTGGCTTCCTGTCTGTTTTCCAGGATTGCTGGGAAGGTGTGCAGGCAGGTCTAGCTGCCTCTCCTGGACCTTGAGATTGCAAACACAGAAGCCTCCCCATGGCTCCTTATCACATCCGCAAATACCAAGAGAGTGACCATGAGATTGTCCTGGCCCTGTTCTCCAGTGGGTTGGCTGAGCATATACCTACCACTTTCTGCTACATACTGATACTACCCCGAATCCTCTTGTTCTTACTTGGGGTGCCCCTCACCCTACTGCTGATCACTGGCTCCTGGCTCCTGACCATTGTGTCCAGCTTTGTCCTCCTAGTTTTCCTAAGGCTGCTTGCTAGATACCCCTGGAAGGCTCATGAGGCTATGTGTTTGCGCACAGACTTGGCTGACATCACCAAATCCTACATGAGTGTGAGTGGCTCCTGCTTCTGGGTGGCTGAGTGTGAGGGGCAGGTAGTGGGCACGGTGAGTGCTTTACCAGTGGCAAATTGCCCATTAGGGAAGAAGCAGTTGCAGCTATTTCACCTCTCGGTGGCCATGGAGCACCGAGGTAAGGGGATTGCAAAAGCCCTTGTCAGGACTCTCCTCCAGTTTGCCCGGGTTCAGGGCTACAGTGAGGTTGTCATTGAGACTACCACAATGCATTACAGTGCCTTGGCGCTCTACCAGAGCATGGGCTTCCAGAAGACATGTCAGTCTTTCTATAGCACAATTTGGAGGATACTAGCTGTTTCTAAAATTGGTTTAATGTACTGCCTACCTTCTGCTCAGAAACAGGGAATGTGATCTATTTCCTTGTGTATCAATCAGGATCTGATCCTCTGTTCAGTAAAAACAAACAACCTCTGACATTTCAGAAGATAAACAATAAAAGCTCGTTGGTCTTGCAAGTCTGAGTTTAATAGGTTTTATGTTGGGTGTGGGTACTGAGGTCTCTACTCCAGTCATTTTTGATTGTCCCCTCTTCGCTTATAATATTGCATAAAAACCAAGGGAAAGGGCTGGAGCTCGGCTAGGCAGTTACGGCACTTGCCCGGCATGTGCGAGTGCATGGTTCAAACCCCAGCACCCACGTACACAACTAAGTGTCAGAGCAACAAAAGCCATGTGAAAAACTAAACAAAAATTGATTCTGTCTCTCTGTTCTTCTAAAAAAATTAAAAAAGAAAGAAAACAACAATACACATACATTTTGCTTCTGAGTCTGTGGGCCAGCAGGTTCTGCTGGGTTTGACTGGGCAGTGCTCTGGTCTCAGATTGCCTCTTAAAATCCGGGGTTAGCTGAAGTGCCAGAGATGGCTTCACCCATTTCCAGCTTAGACAGGATTTAAGGTCATTGCAGAACAGCAAAGGCAAAAGCAGAAAGGATCAAAAGCTTTTCCATGTCCCTGAAAATATCAGGGACTTAGGCTGCAAGAGATAAATGGAGACAACTCTGCAGTAGAGAAGCTGCAGAGTCACAGAGCAAAGTGACAGGATGCAGACTTGCGGGAAGAATTTTCTCCTCCCTGGTCCTGGAATAAGGGACAAAGTTGGGTGGAATTGGAGGGAGGGATGTTTTCATGGAGAGACATAGATATGGTACAACCTTCAAGGCACTGGTTGAACCCAGTTGCATGGGCTAGTATGTCTGAGAAAAGGCCAAGCATGGACCCTTCGTATTTTTCCAGGAAGAGGACATGGCATTGGTTAGTGTACCAGATCTTCCACCATTGGGAACCAACCAGGACCTAGCCCTCTGTCCTCAAATCCTCAGGAATTCCAGATTTCTAAGAGCCTTAAGCCTAATTATGTCATCTTAGAAGCCTCTATCACAAGGGCACAAGGGTGAGTTGGGCCATGGATTAGTGCTCATATTTGCAAGGCTGTCCCTTCCAGTTACTTCATTTTTAACACTAAGGTGCCCATGCAGGTCTGGAGCTCTCCCTGGTTTCCCTCAACCCCAGGCTGATCTCCTGCTGTTCCATGGAGTCCAGGAGTCCCTCAGTTAGGTTCTTGTGATTCTGGAGCAATTTGGAGGTCATCTCTTATCCTGGCAGTGTCTCCTGCTCATAGCTTACTTCCACTGAGGGGTCAGGTGAGCCACACCTTGCCCAATCCTTTAACTAGGCTTGTCACAGAACTGTTTCAACTAAATTGAGGCCCATTGTAATGAACATGGGGTGGTTCCAAACATGAGTGACAAGTTGCCCAGGCCCATTGGCATTAGCTCTGTACCCTAAGCCCCTGATATCATTCTTCAGTTTTGCTGACCTTGATGGCCACCACAGTGCCCTCTGTCTGCCATTCCCCTCTTTCTGGCCTATGTCTCTTGTGATTCCCTTAAACCTCAATGAGAGACACACTTGTTTCCCTTCTTATTCCTACCCACTACTGTTTGCTTCAGGTATCCATCTGTTGCCTCCTGAGCTGTGGTTGTATTTCTAGTTTTTCATTTAATGGTGGGGCCCTCATGCCAGTCCTATGGGGTGGGGAGGAAGAAGGCATGCAGCTGCCCTGCTTTGCTGCCACCAGCTCCCCTCTCCCAGCAAGGCTAGTGTCTCCTGGAGCAGTTCCCAGTGGGCAGGAGGCACATGGTCCAGTGCTTTGAAAGCTTAATTCAATCACAGGGAAATGGTCTTGTTCACCCAGAGGCCTAAGGGGCAGAAAGCAGAATGATGGGCCCAGCGTGGAAACACTGTCATAGCAAGTTGGTGGGAATCTGGGTACTGGGGGGCAAAGGCTCCAGCCCCATCACTGGAGGAGGGTTCCTCAGGAGCTGGGAAACTCAGAGCCAGGACTGTAGCTTAGCCTTACCCTGCCCAACCACCTTCACTCATTCCCCCAAACATAGCCAGCTGTTCAAGTTGGCTCCAGAAGCTCTAATTCTGTTGGAGGTCTTTGAACTTGATGTTCCCTTGGCCTTGAAAATTCTCTTTCTCTCTCTGCAACCCAACTTTGTTTGTTCAGCAACTGTGATTTCAAGAGAGAGGCAGTGTTTACTGGGTAGGAAAGATAACTTCTAAGCAGAGAGGAAGCCCTTCATCCTGCTTTCATTCTGGTCTATGCCTCCTCACACCAGCTGCAGAGTTGCCTGGAAGCCTGTACAAACAAGGCTCATTACAAAGCCTATTATGTTCCCAAGATTCACATTAGCTTGTGAGCGTTCTTCCTGGACAGCTTCCTTCTGCTTGCACATGGTGGTCAGCTTCCCAGAAGGAGGAGTCAGGAGTCTCCTGGGCCTGCTGAAGTCTACTTACCACTCTCCCAGCCAGAGAGCATTACTGGGTCAAAGAGTGGGTTAAGTGAGACAAAGTGGAACTTCAGACTGTGGAAATGAAAAAATAAGGAAGAAATTCTGCCATGAGATCTGAGATAAATGTGCAAACCCAGAGAAGGTTATGCAGCTAGCTTGGGGTGTTCCTAGAATTGGGGAGAGGGGTCAATGGGGAGCGATGACCGTTGGAGTGCAAGTGCCCTCTTGGACTGATGGGAATATCTGGGGACTTGATAAAGACAGTAGTGGTATAAGACTATAAATGTTAAGAAACATCTGAAACTTTTCACATTATTTTATTCTACTTCTGAAGTGTTGGGGATTGAATTCAGGTCCTAGTACATGGTAGGTAAGTGCTCTAAACAGGTCAATTTTATTAGGTTGGATACATGGACCACAGCCTTGTCAGAAATAAGGCCCTTGTTCCTCACAGAGGTCCAAGTGGGTTGCCGTGGAACCCTGCACTGGGAGGCGATGAATCTGATGCAGCAAGATAAGCCGAGTAGGTGAGGCCTTCCCAGAGCACCATCTTGTAGCCTTCTACAGCAACCTCTTGATTTGCCATCGTTCCTAGACTTGGCCAGTGTCCTAGTCTTGTTCCTGAACAAGGAATGGCTGAGTGAAGAGCCTGTGTATGTGAGGAGTCAGAAACCTGAACTCAAAGCATCATCCCTGAGATAAGACTTCCTGGGATGCTCACACCCACCTCTACCTCATCTGGTACCCATGCAAGGGCTCCATGTACTTCCTCTTCATTCATGTTCACTATTAACTTCACCAGGGGAAAAACCCAGGCCTAGTCCTACAACTCTTCTGCAAAGCAAAAGCGCCCTCTGGTGCTGCAATCCTCAGGTTTCCTTTTTGGGCCCCACACACACCCAGGATCTCCTTCTGGGAAGGATTCCCCCACCGGCAGCAACCTGGTCAGGCCTGCTGTGGTCCTCTGTGATTCATGAGGGTCCAGAAGGGTACAGGCTAGTCTTGGGCAAAGGGTACCTGACACTTGCCCAGGAGAGTTAGAAATGAAAGTGCCTTGAATTCCTCTTCTCAAATGTTGTGCAGTCCCAGGAAGCCTCAAAGAGCTTCTGCTATGGCTGAACTAGATGCCAGAAGGGAGCAGAATGAGTACTTGCTTTAAGCTTGTTCCCTGCTGGGGACCCACATATAAAGCCCTCTGGCCATGGAGAAATAGAAATAAAAACAAAATTTCCTCTGTGTGCAGTGGTGAATGGCTGTGTTCCCAGCTTGGGAGGCTGAGGCAGGAGGATCCCAAGTTCAAGTCAGCCTCAGCAAATTAATGAGATCCTGTCTCATAATAGAAAATGAAAATAGAGCTCGGGTTGTGGATGCAATGGTAGAGGGCCCCATAAAAATTAAAAACAAAAAATGAGGACAACAAAAACCTGAAATCTCCCAGCTCAGAGAGGCTCTCTCAGGGGCAAGAGAAGAAGAAACACGTTCTCTGAGAAGCATCAGACCCTGTGTAATGCTCACCACAGGGAAGCCCTAGGAGGTCACAAGACAGTAAGAGAAGCTGTCCTGTAAAATGGCCAGAAGACACACCCACTCCACCCTGTCCCAATAAACACCAACCAGTCCTCAAGTAGAGGACCCACCAGCACCTTGGTCACTCAGTGTTCATCTGCGTTCGTCCAGGGCACCTGCTCATCTCTGCCAAGGCAAAGGAAAAAGGGACTCTAATCTTCATGATTTGCCTCTTAGAACCAAATTAGGCTCCTCCCTCCCCAGAGACCTGGAGGTAGTGTCCCCACCTTCCTTGATGATTCCACTTCAAAGAGGGCACCCAGGTCCCTAAGAGGATGTCCTGGGTATAAAGCTGGCGAGAGACTTATCAGCTGTATGGTTTGCACACTTCTCAGAGGTAAGAGGAAGCATTACAGTGACATTTTCTAAAGAAATGGGAGAGGGGGTATCTCTTCCACTTTTAAAATTATTTTATTACAGTGCTACAGATTGACCAAGGCTTTGCACATGCTAAGCAAGTGCTCTAGCACTGAGCTACATCCCCAGCCCTGTTTATTTTTATTTTGAGGCAGGTTCTCACTCAGTTGCCCACATTGGCCTCAAACTTGGAATTCTCCCTCAGCTGCCCAGGTAACTAGGATTTTAGGCATGTGCCACCACAACCTGGCTGTCTTACCTTTTATTTTTTTCCTAACATGGAAAAATTCACCCTCTTAGTTTTCATTTTTCTTTCCCCTTACCCTACTTCTGGGAGCAGTACTCTGGGACTCCTTTGTCAGACTACAAGAACTTCCAAACTGTTAGTCAGCTTCACTGTGACAAAATACCTGAGATAATCAACTTCTAAGGAGGAAATATTTATTTTGGCTCATGTTTTCAGAGGTTTCAATACACTTGGCTCAATCACTTTGAGCCTGCAATAGGTAGAATATCATGGTGTTGAGCATTTGTTAGAATTAACTTGCTTACCTGTTGGCAGACAGGACGCAAACAGAGAAAGAAAGAGAGCAAGGGGTTGGTGTCCCAATATCTCCTTCAAGGGCACACCCCCAATGACCTACTTCCTCCAGTAGCCCCTACGGAAGTTTTCACAGTTTCCGAATATACCATCAGATGGGAACTAAGTCTTCAATGTGTGAACCTTTGGGGGCCATTTCAGATCCAAATTATAACATGAGCCCAACACAAAGACTGTGGAGGAAAAATTTCTCTTATTCCTAGTTACAAAAACAAAAATAAACAACAAAAAAAAAACTTGCTTAGGAGTCTGGAGTGGTGGCTCAGTAGTTACAGTGCTTGCCTGGTAATGCGCAAGGACCCTAGTTTGAACCCCAGCACCACATAAGCAACCAAGTGTTGGAGCAACGAAAGTCGCATGAAAAACTAAATAAAATCGATTCTCTCTCTCTTTCTCTCTCACTGTCCCTCTCTTTCTTAAAAAAAAAAAAAGAAGCTTGCTTGGTGTTTTATATAAATCTGTATGTTCCTCTGAAGAAAAATCATTTCAGAGGAAGTGAAATGAAGATAGCTCAAGGTGCTGGTTGGGTCGTTTGCTCTGTTTCCTTTCAGAGACCTCGCTGGCAAAGAGCAACTTGGTGTTCACTGTCACAGAGCAAGATCTGGATCACAAAAGCTTTTGTATCCAGGTCACGTGCATACCCTTTATTTATTTATTCTGGCATGATCTACAGCAAATGCCCAATTCCTGAACAGTTTCCCATGGGGCTCTGAGACCCCTCCCATTACTTAGTAATCAACAATGAACTAAGAGCACTGACTCTTCAAATGAAGAAATTTCAGAAATGATCTAGTGTGAAAGATGTCAAACTCTGAGTATCATTTGAGCATCTGATGTAGAAAATTAACCCAGAAATTTGTGAACCTAGAAATTTGGCTTAGCCAAACCAGCACTTCCACCAGGAAAGTAGAATCTTGTCAGAATGAGGGGCCACAGCTCCCTGAAACCATCCAACCATCAGTGTTCAGGAAGCCTGGGCAGTGAGTCCATCCTCAGGCTCAAGTGCAGGACTTTTGTACCTCTTCTGCTTTGTGTGGGATTCTCCAAGATTGCAGTGACTGCCCTACCCCTGTCCCACCCAGCACCTGTCAAGGGCCAGAGAGGACTTTTCTCCTCCCTAGAAGCAGGGAGGCCTCATTAGCCATCATCTCCTCAGATGTGCCATTTGTGTCAGGTCTTGGACCCTAGGAGGATTTGTATTGTAGGATTGAGGCCTGTAGTTGTCCCTGGATTTTGTCTGTAGCCTCCCACCCTGGGGCACTGAAGCTCAGGGCTGAACAGAAGTGAAGAAAGAAGGACAAACACTAAAATCAGTTCTCCATACACAGCACTGTAAAGGTCCTTTAAAAATTGCATTTAAAAATTGTTGTATTGTAAGTGGGGAAGAAATATCCTTTCCAACAGATGCACAAAACCTAACACATGAATACTAGAAATATGAAAAGGCAAGATAACACAACACCTCCTAAAGGTCATAATTCATCAGCAAATGACCCCAAAAATATTGGAGTGGATGAAATATCAGATAAGGAATTCAAAAGAATCATTAGAAGACAAAACAATGCATTCCAACAGAACACAGAGCAACTGGATGAACTAAAGAAGTCAGTACAGAATATGAATGAGAAATTCAATAAGGAGATAAAAATACTGAAAAAGAACAAGAGATCTTGGAAATGAAAGATAAAATAAATACAATAAAATGTTCAGTTGAAAGTCTTTCTAATAGAATAGACCATGCCCAAGACAGAAGCAGATTTCACACCAAAATTAATCATGAGAGACAAAGAAGATCACTTCTTATTGGTAAAGGGTACAATTCCAGAAGGTACAACAATAATAAATATTTATGCCCCAAACATGGGTGCAACTAATTTTATAAGAGATACTACTCAAATTGGATGCCCAGATAGACCCCTGTACAATAATTCTGGGTGATTTCAAAACACCTTTCTCACTGTTAGATAGGTCATCCAGATAGAAACTCAGTAGAGATTCTTTGGATCTGAAAAATATTATAAATCAAATAGACCTAACAGACATTTTTGGAATATTTCATCCAACAACTGTTGAATACACTTTCTTCTCAGAGGCTCATGGAACCTTCTCCAAAATAGACCATATGTGGGCCACAAAGCAAGTCTTAGCAAATACAAAAAAAGTCATATAATTCCTTGCATCTTATCAGATAATGATGAAATAAAATTAGAAATCAACACCAAGAAAATCCTACAGAAGCTACATAAACATACAGAGACTGACCAATACTCTATTGAATGATAAAATGGGTGATAGAAGAAATAAAGGGAGAAATTTAAAAATTTTTAGACTCAAATGATAATAGTATACAACATACTAGAACCTCTGGGACACTCTGAAGGCAGATCTAAGGGGAAAGTTTATAGTTATGAGTGACTATATAAGAAAATAAAAAAGATCCCAAACAAACAACCTAATTGTGCATCTCAAGGCCCTTGAAAAAGAAGAAGAAACCAATTCCAAAACCAGTAGAAAGAAGGAAACAATTAAGATCAGAGCCAAAATCAATGAACTTGAGAATAAAAAAAATAAAGGATTGATGAAACAAAGAGTTGGTTCCTTGAAAAGATAAATAAGATTCATAAGTCCTTAGCCAAACTAACAAAAAGATAAAGGGAGAAAAACCAAATTAATAAAATTAATGTTGATAAAGGAGAAATCACCACAGACATCTCAGAAATCCAGCAGATCATTAGGGACTATTTTGAAAGCTTGTACTCAAATAAATTGGAAAATCTAGAAGAAATGAATAAATTTCTACACAGATACAATCAGCCAAAACTTCATCAAGAGTACATATAAAACCTAAATAAACCAATAAATTGTAAAGAGATACAAGCAACAATAAAAAGACTTCCAGGGGCTGGAGTGGTGGCCTCATGCTTGAGAATGCAGGTTCAAACCCCAGCACCACGTACACAATAAAGTGTTGGAGCAGCAAAAGCAACATGAAAAACAAAATAAAGTTGATTCTCTCTTTCTCTTTCTCTCACTGCCCCTCTCTCTCTTAAAAAAGAAGAAGAAGAAGCCTCCAACAAAGAGAAGCCCAGGACCAGATGGATTCTTAGCTGAATTCCACCAAATCTTTAAGAAGGAGTATTACCAATACTGCTCAAATTATTCCATGAGATAGAAAGGGATGGAATGATTCCAAATTCATTCTATGAAGACAGTAGCATACTCAAACCAAAACCAGATAAGCAGATAAGGACACATCAAGGAAAGAAAACTATAGATCAATATCCCTGATGAACTTAGATGAAAAAATGTTAACAAAATATTAGCAAATCATGTTCAACAACATATTAAGAAGATGGAGGGGGGGCTGGAGAGGTGGCTCAGCAGTTATGGCGCTTACCTTGCATGCGCTGTACGCAAACCCCAGCATCACGTACACATGAAGTGTCGGAGCAACTAAAGTTCATAAAAAAATAAATAAAATTGATTCTGTCTCTCTCTCTCTCTTTAAAAAAAAAAAAAAAAGAAGAAGAAGAAGATCGGGGGACTATAGAGGTGGCTCAGCAGTTATGGCACTTTCCTGGCATGCTGGAGGACATGAGTTCGAACCCCAGCACCATGTACATGACAAAGTGTTGGAGCAACGAAAGCCACATGAGAAAACTAAAGAAAATTGATTCTCTCTCTCTCACTCACTGTTCTCTCTCACTAAGAGGGACAGTGAGAGAGGGAGAGGGAGAGAGAGAGAGAGGGAAAGAGAAACAATTTTTTATTTAGTTTTTCATGTGACTTTCGTTGCTCCAAGACTTCGCTGTGTATATGGTATTGGGGTTCAAACTCGCATACTTGTGCATGCCAGGCAAGTGCAACAACCACTGAGCCACCGCTCCAGCCCCCTGTTCCTCTCTCTTTAAAAAAAAATTAAAAAACATTGTACATCAAGACTAAGTTGGCTTTATTACAGAGATGCAAGAATGGTTCAATATACACAATTTGATAAGTGTAATTCATCACATTAACAGCAAAAATCACTTAGTAATCTCAATAGATGTAGAGAAGTCTTTTGACAAAATCCAGCACCTACTCATGTAAAAAACACTGAAGAAATTAGGGATGGAAGGAACCTACATCAAAATCATAAAGGCTGGGGTTGAGGATTTAGCTCAGTTGCTGAGCACTTGCCTCGTGTCCGCAAGGTCCTACGTTTGATCATCAGCCCTAAAAAAATCATAAAGGCTATATATGAGAAACCCAAAGCCAATCTCATAGTAAATGGGGAAAAACTGAAAGCAGTCCTTTAAAATCTGGGACAAGGGGGACTGGAGTGGTGGCTTGGCGGTTATGGTGCTTGTCCGGCATGCGCAAGTACACGGGTTGAAACCCCAGCACAACTAAGTGTCAGAGCAACAAAGGCCATGTGAAGAACTCAATAAAAATTGATTCTCTCAGTCTCTCTCTCTCTCTCTCTCTCTCTCTCTCTCTCACTGTCCTTGTCTCTTAAAAAATAAATTGGGACAAGGGAGGGAGTGATGGCTTGGCAGTTGCGGTACTTGCCTGGCATGTGCAAATACGTGGGTTCTAACCCCAGCACCGAGTGTACAGCAGACTGTTGGAGCATTGGAGTAACGAGGGCCATGTAAAAAAGTAAGTAAAACTGATTCTCTCTTTTTTCTATCTCTCTCTTTCTCACTGTCCCTCTCTAAAAAAATTTTGGGACAATGCAAAGATGTCCACTTTCACCAGTCCTATTTGGTATAGTACTAGAAATTCTAGCCAGAGCACTTAGTCAAGAGAAAGAAATCAAAGGATATATAAAAATAAGAAAGGAAGACATCAAATTATCACTGTTTACAGATTATATGATCCTATACCTAGAGGATCCAGAAAAATTCTACCAGAGGACTGCTAGAGTAAATAAACAAATCTGGAAAAGTAGCAGGTTATAAAATCAACATACAAAAATCAATACCATTCCTATATATCAACAATGAATTTTCTAAGAAATCAGAAAAGCATTCCATTCACAATAGTTTAAAAAAAAAACAAACCTACGAGTAAATCTAACCAAGGAGGTAAAAGACTTCTACAATGAAAACTATACAACATTGAAGAAAGAAATTGAAGAAGACCACAGAAGATGGAAATTAATATTGTACAAATGGCCATACTACCAAAAACAATATACAGATACAATGTAATACCCATCAAAATACTAATGACATTCTTCAGAGAACTAGAAAAAATAGTCCTAAATTCATTTGGAATAATAAAATACTCAGAATAGCCAAAGCAATTTTAAGCCAAAAAAGTAATGCTGGAGGCATCACAAAACCTGATTTCCAATTATATTACAGAACTATAATAACAAAAATTGTATGGTACTGACATAGTAACAGACACGTAGACCAATGGTACAGAATAGAATACACAGAGACAAACCCACACAGATAGTTGTCTGATCCTTGATAAAGGTGCCAAAAAACATACACTGGAGAAAAGAAAGCCTACTTAACAAATGGTGCTGGGATAACTGGTTATCCATATGTAGAAGAATGAAACTAGACCCTTATCCCTACACAAAAATCAACTCAAAATCCATCAAAGACCTCTGAATTAGACCAGGAACTATGCAACTCCTAGAAGAAAACAGAGGTTCAACACTCCAGCTTTTAGACATGGCAATGACTTTCTCAATAGGACCCCTACAACTCCGGAAATACTGCCAAAAGTTAATAAATGGGACAGCATCAAATTACAAAGCTTCTGCACATCAAGGGAAAAAATAAGGAATGTGAAGAGAGAACCTACAGAATGGGAGAAAATCTTTGCTAGCTCTTCTTCTGATGGAGAATTGATACCTAGAATATACAAAGAGCTGAAAAAACTTTATGCCAAAATACCCAAATAACCCAATTAATAAATGGGCACATGAATTAAACAAACATTTATCAAAAGAAGAAATACAAATGGCCAACAAATACATGAAAAAATGTTCAACATCATTAGCAACTAGCAATTAGGGAAATGCAAATCAAAACTACACTGAGATTTCATCTCACTCCAGTCAGAATGGCAGTCATCAAGAATACAAATAATAAGTTCTGGAGATGTGGAGGAAAAGGAGCACTTTTACACTGTTGGTGGAACTGTAAATTAGTACAACTTCTATAGAAATCAGCATGGAGGCTCCTCAAAAGACCAGACATGGAGCCACCATATGACCCAGCTACATCATTTCTTGGAATTTACCCTGAAGATTTAGCCATCTTACTGTAATGATACATGCATACCCATGTTTATAGCAGCACAATTCACAATAGCCGAAGTGTGGAACCAGCCTAGATGTCCATTAATGGATGAATATGTAAAGAAAACATGGTATATACACACAAAAGTGTTTTATTCAGCCATAATGAAAAAAATGAAGTTATGGCATTGTTCAATGTACACAACTAGTGCCCAGAAAAGGTGAGTGAACTTGAGACTGACCATTTGAAATCCACTGACTTTGCGAATGTTGGGGCATAATTCCTCACCTTTCAGTTGGTGGCAAATGAGAAAGTCTACAGATTCAATCAGAGCTGGAGAGCATTCTACACCCACTGCAGTGAGTTTTGGAAGGAAGCTGATGCTGCAACCAAAGTAGAAGAAAAGCCACAAGGTCAAACCCACGTTCAGGTTACCCTGTCTTTATTCTGGTCTTGCCAGTCTCAGAATCTATGCCATCACCTCTATTCCTTAAGCCAATTGTGGGTGACTTTTCCATATTTGCAACATAAAACTATCCATTTCAACATCCACCAAAGTGATTCTGAATTTAGATGTCTCCATATTGCACTGTCCCACCAGTTGTGTCATGCTGGGGGAGGTAGCCATGTCTCCAACATTTAATAAAGAAATGAGAGAGAAAACCCATGCTCCTGTTGAGAGGGCCTCAATAATGCAGATACTGGTTCCATAACTTGGCTATTGTGCATTGAGCTGCTATACACATTGATGTGCCTATATCACTAGAGTATGCTAATTCTAGTTCTTTTGGAGAAATTCCATGAATAAAGAATATATATATACAATGGAATTTTACTCAGCCAAAAAGAAGAATGAAATTATGGCATTTGCTGGTAAATGGATGGAATTGGAGCACATTATACTAAGTGAAATAAGACATACTTAACAACAATCAAAGAACAAATGTTTTCTTGCATATGCAAAAGCTAGAGAGAATTAAGGAAATAAAAAAGCTGGGGAGCCCATAAAAGTACAAGGGAGATCAGTGGACTAGTGGAAGGGGATTGAGGGAAAGGGAAGAGTGACAGGAAAAGAGAGAAACTGTGGAATGAAATTGACCAATTATGCTATGTACAGATATATGAATATACCACAGTGAATTTCACATTTCTGTGTATCTATAAAGCACCAATTAAAAAAAATAAACAGAAGGAAGACAGAGTAGAGGAAAGGGAACACAGGGAGGGAGGAAAGGAGGAAAAGTAAAAGTACTGGGGATTGAAATGGAGTAAATTATATTCTATGCATGTATGAATATGTCAAAATGAACCCCATTATTATGTACAACTATAATGTACTAATAAAAACCTTTCTAAAAAGCATACACTTTTCCTGATATTCTGACATATAATAAATGCTCAGTTAAATGAATCAGTATTACATCTGAGTGTGGACATTTCATATGTGACAAATTTGCATTTCAATTCAGTAGGAAAACTTTAATTTGTGGGATAAAAGTTTAGATAGATGTCAAAAAAAAAAATTGCAGATGCTACCTGGAAGCCTGGAAAGGATGAAAAGCCTGAATGTAAACCAAGTTTGGGGGAAGACACAAGAAATACTGAGCATTCAGGCTAACAAAGGAAAGGGACAGCCCATAGCCTCTTGCCCTTCACCCTGACTTGTATTTCTGACTGGTTAATATTACACAGACTATCATTAGGAGTGCTCACCTGTACCTTGGAAACCTCTGCTCCCACTTGGGATCAACTTCTATTCAAGTCTTTGAAGACAATATTTAAATGTACTGAGAACAATGTAACAAATACCCATGGACTCACCATCCAGAACTGATGTTAAAAGTTAACCTTGAGGGGTTGGAGTGGTGGCTCAGTGGTTGTAGTGCTTGCCTGGCATGCATAAGGACATGGGTTTGAACCCCAGCACTATGTACACAATGAAGTGTTGGAGCAACCAAAGCCACATGAAAAAATAAAACTAAATAGGTTTTCTCATTCTCTCTCTGTCCCTCTATCTTAAAACAAAACAAAACAAAAAACGGTTAACGTTGAGCTCTGATCTAAGATCGTGAATTTCAGCAGCTTTCACCAGGGACCCTGGTTTCCAGCTGCACAGCCCCAGCTTCAGTTTTCCTGTAGCAGCACTTATGGGTAAGTCCTAATCTTTCAGAATCTGCCCTCTCTCTAGAGTCCTTCTAGAGGCTATTGCCACAGTACCAGCCCTCATCTCTCACACCTTCCTTATATTCATCTCCATGTGAATGATTCTAATTCCTGCCACTGCTGCCCCAAAATGCACTTCCCGGTTTGTCCAGGTCTCACCATATTGATCACCTCCCTATAGTTCAAGTCATCACTGTTTCCTGGGCCTCTGACCAACCAGATGGCTCCTTTGTGAACACTGACGAAGGCCCCTGTTCAAGCCATACAAACCATGGGATGTAGTGGCCAAACAATGCCTTTGAGAAATTAGAAATCAATCATTTTTCTTTCGGCCAACTCAGTTCTGAGCCAGGCCTCCTGCCTTGACAAATGGCATAGGCAGCCTTTTACTTCTACTAACCCTCCTAGGCCAGCTGCTCTTGTAGTGAACAGCCTTCACACCTATATCTTGGGCCTGTCTCTTGCTGTTTCTGCACTTCTCTCTTAGGGGTATCTGCTTCTATTCCTGTCTCCTTAATTCCATTCTCCATGTGCAGTCAGAGTGATGCAGACACATGTGCACGCGTGCACCCCCCCACAATCACAAACACATCAACCTTTGTCTCCACCTCCCTCCCCATATCCTGTCATAGCTAAAAGCATATCGATGGCCTCCTGTGCTCTGAGAGTAGGGTCCATGCTACCTAGAATGGAGGCAGAACTTGATTCTAGTCAACCTCATCCTCTCTCTCCTGCCTCCTTCTGAGGCCATTAGACAGACCATCCTTTCCTAAAAGCTGTGCTTTTGTCCTGCCTCAGGGTTGATAGCCCGCTCTGTACACTCTGTCTGAAAATCTCCTGCCTGTAGAAACCAGCCTCTATTTTGGTCATGGCCCAAGATTCCTCCCTGGGAAGCCTCATTATCCTCTCTCCCAACAACCCATGCATCTGCCCTCAGTTCCTGGCCCTTGTCACAACTGTGAGGGTGCCCACCTGTCTCCCAGATGCCCAATGCTCCTGAGGAGCTCCTTTGATGTAAGACCCCACCCGGGCTGCACCTCGGCTCATCCTGAGTGCCCATTGGTCCCTGGACCAAAATAAACCTGAGTGAAATAATATAAACCATTGCTGGATTCTACTGTCATCCTGTCTAGGAAGTCACAAGAAGAGAAAGCCATGGGCTTGACTGGTCTGCCTGGTTAGGGCACATGGTAGAGGCTGAGAGCTCAGTTTTGGAAGGGAAGCATTCTTTTATGGAGGAGAGTTCCATGGAGAAGGGACTGTGGTATTCTGTTGTGCACTTGCCTAGATTAGTGAGGTATGCCCTTTGCTAAAATATGTAAAAAATGTGCTGGTGCTGGCCCTGAGTAACCAAGAGCACCCATCACTTGCCCATGGCCAGGAGCCTGTCAGCACTGCTGGCTGCTGAAAAGGACACCTGCAACCTAGGAGGTGGGACAAGAGCTTTGCTGAGTGAATGAATGAAGGAGTGGCTGGATGGGTGAGTGGAGGGACTGCCAAGGATGGATTTTCTTAGACCAGTAAAGTGTGGGCAGGGAGAAGTCCAGCTGTGAAGCACTTGTTGTTGACCCAGGGACTGGGACTTTAACCTGTAACAAGAGAGCCCAGGATGAGTGACACAGATCCCAAGTTCCTATCAAGTATGTGCAGGGGACCAGGGTGGGCCTCTGACAGGGCCAATTACGTTGGACAAGAGATACTGCAGCCTGAGGGGAACAGAGAAAGGGATGGCAGGTCCCTACAAGGGTGAGGACCCCCAGGCTGTCCCAAAGCCTTCTTCCCATCCCAGGTGAATTACCCAGCAATCACAAAAGTGAATAGACTTCTGCTCCCTGCTCCATCACAGCCTAGCTCCTAGACCCTAGGATTACCAAACTTCCAGAGCCAGCCATTGAGGTGGGAACCTAGGTCTGCTCTCCAAAATTAGGACAAGTCCTCAAGATTCTTTCTCAATGTCAATCAGAGGCTTACTACTGAGGCCACTCTGGACATTCTCAGCTCTGTGGTAGCAGATGAGTGGACACAGGTGCAAGGGCAGGGGTCTTCTTTTTGGTAAAACTTTTGATAAAACTTCCATGTGGGAATACAGGATTTCTGCAATGTATGGACCCTGGAAAGGGACCAAAAGAGCAGACAAGGAATCTAGCTGCCCCAGGGTGCTATGCTAATATACCAGGATCTTCAGAGTGCCTATGATAGGGTAACGAAGGTGGAGAAGAAGCATGTATATAATAATGCTTCATATAAATTATTCTATTAAATCCTTACAACAACCCTAGTAGCTAGATGAAGACACACAGGCTCAGAAAAGTTAAGCAACATGCCTAAGGACACAGGGCTAGAAAGGAGAGGAACCAGGGTTCCAGTCACATGATTCTGACACTAGGCCTCCTCAGTGGTGGTAGCCTGCTTTCCTCATGGGTGACAGTAGAAAGTCACACCCTTGAGCAGGGTCTTCATGATTCCTGAGATACTGGAAGCTGTGGGGCCCTCACAAGGCTTCTCCTCTTTTCCAGGCCTGCTGGGAAGGCATGCAGGCAGGTTTAGCTGTTTTCCTGGACCTTGAGATTACAGACACAGAAGTTTCCCCGTGGCTCCTTATCATATCCATAAATACCAGGAGAGTGACCTCAAAAGGGTCCTGGCCCTGTTCTCCAGCGGGATGACTGAGCATGTCCCCACCACCTTCCACTCCATGCTGATGCAGCCTCGAATACTTCTGTTCTTATGCAGAGTGCCCCTTACCCTACTCCTGGTCACCAGGTCCTGGCGATTGTGTCCAGCTTCACCCTCCTTGCTTTCCTGTGGCTCCTTGCTATATACGCCTGGAGGAAGTTTGTGGTCATGTGTCTGTACGGACCTAGTTGATATCACCAGATCCTACATGAGTGCATGTGGATCCTGCTTCTGGGTGGCTCAGTCCGGGAGACAGGTGGTAGGCATGGTGGGTGCTCTGCTGGTCAAGGATTTCCCCTTGCAAAACAAGCAGTTGCAGCTATATCACCTCTGTGCCCTTGGAGCTCCAAGGTGAGTGAACAGTGAAAGTCTTGGTCAGGACAGTCCTCCAGTTTCCAGGGACAGTTTGCAGGGCTACAGTGAAGTCTTTGGCACCAGTATGCTGCAGTATGTTGCCCTGGTCCTGTACCAGTAGATGGGCTTCCAGAAGACAGGTTGGTCCTACTTCACCAGGATTTCGAGGCTAAGGGATACTTCTATAGTTTAATGTACCACCTCCCTTCTGCTCAGGAAGGGGACTTGTGATCTATTCCTTTATGTATCAGTCATGATCCTATTGAGTCTGTTGTAATAAAAATCAAACTCTGACATTTCAGTGTATAAATAATAAAAGCTCATTGCTGGTACACATCTGAGCCCAGCATGTTGGATGGTGGAATAGGGTGAGGTAACAGGAGCTCTGCTCCATTCAGGCTGAGATGCATGTGCTTCCTTTGTCTAGCACCATGGTAACATTGCATAAAACACACACACACACACCCACACACACACACACATACACACACAATAAATGGTCAACATTTACTTAGCTTATAAGTCTGTGGGTGAGCAGATTCTGCTGGGCTTGGGTGGGTGTAGCACTATGAGTCTCAAGTTGCCTTTTCAAACGTCCTGGGTGGCTGATGTGCCAGATTCACGGGTTACATCTTCTTACAACTTAGGCAGGGTTCAGGTCATTGCAGAGGAGCCAAAGTAAAGCAGAAAGGAGCAAAGGTTTTTCCACCACCCCTGCAGTTGTTGCACGTGGAAACAGCAGCCTCAGGGGAGACATGAAGATGCGTCTGTAGTGGAGAAAATGCAGTCACAGAACAAAGGAGCAGGATGCAGCCCTGTGAGAACTGAGGCAGCAACTTGCTCCACCTGCTCTAGTTCCTGGTCCCTGCAAAGAGGAGAAATGTAGGCAGGATGGAGTGGGGATTTTTCATGAGGAGACCTAGATATGGTAAAATCCCTGTGGTGCTGGCTAGACCCAATCACATGGGCCAGCATGACTGAGGGGAGGTTAGGCAGGAAGTATTCCTGTTTGTCCTGGAAGAGGCATGGCATTGGTGAGTGTTCTGCTCTGCCATCCTAGAACACAGCCTACATCCAGTCTGTCCCCAAACATACAGGGACCCCGGATTTTCATAGGTGCCTTAGTATGACCATATGTTCCTATAAGCCCAGATCCTGAATGATGAAAATATTCTGGTATTTGACATAGCTGGAGGTTACCAGCATTGTGAATGTTATCAGATGTGATACATGCATGTACTTTAAAATGGTTAATTTTCTGTAAACTTCTCAAAATAATAAAAAAACAGAAGAGTTTAAATATGTCTAAAATTTATAAATAGGATATAGAAGGTTAGAGAAAGTAAACCAGTTGAAGGAGTTTTATGGGGAGAGTTGTTATGTACTCTGCTCTTGCCAAGCCACAGGAATGAGCAGGAGGTGAGCTATAAACCTTGGTAGCATAGGCTTTGAAGGCACTGCTTGGCCCACCTGACACCATGTCCTATTCTACCATGGAGCAAGACCACTGATACTCAACACTTGCCTTAGGAATCCAGAAGTCACCATCTGCACCTATAGGATTGAAACTTTGGCAGATGTTGCAGCCCGTGTGAGTGTGTGTGTGTGTGTGTGTGTGTGTGTAGGGAGTGGGGCAATAAGAGAAAGGACAGATTGCTTTTGTTTGAACTGGGGCCGTGGGCAACAGGTTAAGCCAACGCATGTACTGCAGAGGTTCCTGGGAGTGGCAAAATATACATTTGTGATTTGTACAGGGACCCCTTAGTGTAAAAGTAGGTTTTCCAGGAAGGAGGAAGGGGATGGTTCAAGATAAGATCAGAGGACAGCGACTTGGCCCAGCAGCTAGAATATATAGAACACTGGGCTGGAGTAGTGGTTATGGTACTTTCCTGGAATGCACGAGGATGCAGGTTCTTACCCCAGCACCCCCAGCACCCCCAGCACCACGTACACAACAAAGTGTCAGTGTCAGATCAGTGAAAGCCACATGAAAAACAAAATAATAAGATTGTTTCTGTCTCACTGTCCCTCTCTTTAAAGAAAAAAAAAAAAAAGAATACCTAGAACACTGATTCCAAACTTCCATTCTCTTTTCTTTCTTTCTTTTTTTTAAGAGAGGGACAATGAGAGAGAGAGAAAAAAAGAGAATCAATTTTATTTAGTTTTTTATCTGGTTTTTGTTGCTCTGACACTTCGTTCTATATGTGGTGCTGGAGTTTGAACTCACATCCTCATGCATGCCAGACAAGTGTCATAACTGCTGAGCCACCGCTCCAGCCCCCATCCTCTTTTCTTTAGCTAATAAGTAATTTTTTTTAATTTAAAGGGAAGGGCTTTATACTGAATATGGTAAAAATGTAAAGACATTAAGATTTCCTTTTATATAACAGAGTACTGGTTAACTGAACTAGAGCTAATTTTTCATGTTTTTGCTCGCCTGGTACATGTACTTGCCTAGGCACACTCTTGTGCACACTTGAGGACATGGTACATGCAGGAAGTCTGCCAGCCTGAGTGCTTTCAACTTTCCTACTCCTGATGTCTTCTTTTTTTTAAAAAAAATCGTGGTGAAATATACATAACATACAATTAGCCATTTTAGAGTATACAGTTCAGTGGTGTTGACTGCATCTACAATGTTGTCTAAGTATCATCAGTTTATTTTTCATCATCCCAAACATAAACTGTGCCCATTAAGTGGTAACTCTCCATCTTCTCCATCCTCCAGTCTCTGGTAATCTCTGTTCTGATTTCTGGATTTGCCTGGTCTAGGTATCTCAAGTAAGTGGAATCATACGTGTTTGTTTATTTATTTGGGATTAAACTAAGAGGTGTTTAACCACTGAGCCATATCCTGTCCTTTTCAAACAAATTTTTAGACAGGATCTTGCTAAGTTGCTAAGGGCCTCACTAAGTTGCTGTGGTTGATACTGAACTTTCAACTCTCCTGCCTCAGCCTCTTGGGTTGCTGGGATTACAGGCATACACCATTGCACCCGGATTATGTATCCTTTTATGTGTGGTTTCTTTCATTTAGCATAATGTTTTCAAGGTTCATCCATGTCATAGTATGTATCTGGGTTTCCTTTATTTTTAAAGGCTAAATGTTATTCCACTGTATTTATACACATCTATTGATTTATCTATTGATGGGATACTGTGATTGTTCTACTGTTTGATAAGAATTCATTTGCTTTTAAGAAAAGACTATTGTTAAATCCAAGAAAAAATAACATGAGATAAAGTGGAGACAGTGAATTTTAAATTGAGGAGTCATGGGGGGGAGGGTTTATAAGTTACTTTTTGCATGCATTACAAACTTATTGGTTACCTTATGAAAAAAATCAATGTCCAAGTGTTCAGATTTGTATATTGTGGACAACTAATTTGAAATATGCGAACATGGGGATTGTTATAAGAAGTCTATTTTAGGAACAACTGTGCAGGAAATACAGACATGTGACCAGGTGGCTGACTAGAGTTTTAAAATTGTCCTAGCTGACTGGACCAAATGGTGAGGTAAGCAGTGTATTTTGTGCATTAGAGGAATTAAATGGGGCCAACTATGGGCCAAACAAGTAATGATCTGTCAGATTAGAGAGGGATCACCGCAGGGAGAGGGCAGTGCCTGAAAGTTCCTCTGTCCAGCCAATATGTCCTCTCTGGGACAATCTTAGTGGGATGTGAACAGGGAAGGGGCACATGTAGCTTTAAGCAGCTGCCAAATGAGGCAGAAAAGCACCCTTTGGAACATGTGAGCATCCCCTTGGCTATGGGGCGAGGAACCAGGAAGGCAGGGCATCCTGGTGGGGTACTGGGGCAGAATCCTGATTCTAATAGAAGTCTGACTCAGGAGAGTGAGGCTTGGCAGGAAGATTGATACCAGTGGAACTCATATCATGGGGCATTCTGAGAGGTGAAAGGGGAAGCAAAGGAGGTCTATTGGGTGCAAAATGGGGTCCTCTTCCCCCAAACACTAGATGTGAGTGGCTTTGCCTTAGAAGTTGTTGATGATAATGGATAAGCTGGCATCTCCACACTTGGGTATGAGGAACTCAAGTGGGCAATCGAAATTGAAGAGTCAGACAGAAAGGTGACTTGGCTGGGTAAGGGACACAGTAGGCCGATCCACATCTCCACACCACTATACACACTGCCTAGAAAAGTCACATAACCACCATTCCCCCTGACTGCCTTATATACATCTCCCTCCCTCCCTTCTCTTTTTCATGTTCAGATTGCTATCTTCTTTTCCTTTTAGATGATTTTAAGTTTGCTTTGTATTCATTTTAACAGTATATAGATTGTCTTTTAATTTATGGTCTTTTAGGCTTCCTGACCCTGCATTTTCCTCTTCCTTTCCTTAAAGTTTATTATATGTATGCTATCATGATTTACAAATTCCCAGCGTCATCATGTTTCTTTTTTTCCTAAAACATCATGCCTTTTGATTTTTGTCTTCTGTTGGTATTTACTATTACTTTTTTTAAAACTGGAGATTGAACCCAAGGGCACTCACCACTGAGCTACATTCCCAGACCTATTTTATTTTTTAAATTTTGAGATAGGGCCTAAGTTGCCTAGACTGGCCTCAAAATTGTGATCCCTCTGCCTCAGACTCTCAAGTTGCTGGGGCTACGGGCATAAGCCACCACACCCAGCCTTGTTGCTATTTTAAATGTCTTCAGTTAGATCTTCCTATTCCAAGCTATAAATTTTACAAATTTGATATTTTTAAATTTTTTTATTTCTAATAGCTATCTTTCACTTATTGAGGCCATGAATATGCACATATAAAAAAAATTAAACTTACCATTTTGATCAGTTTAAAAATTATGTAATTTAGTGCACAACATCCACAATGTTGTGCAACCATCACCCTGTCAATGTCCAAAACATTTTCATCATTCCAAATAAAAACTCCATACCCATTTAACACTAACTCTCCATTTGCCAGTCCCTGGCAACCTTGATTCTACTTTGTCTTTATGAATTTGATGTTTCTAGGCATCTTATGTAAATGGAACTATACAGTATTTATCCTTTTAGGTCTAATTATTTTCTGCTTTTAACTCTCATTTACTGCCCTTAAAAATACCTGGATTTGGGGCTGGAGTGGTGGCTCAGTGGTTACGGCTCTTGCCTGGAATGCATGAGTATGTGGGTTCAAATCCCAGCACCATGTACACAACGAAGTGTCCAAACAACGAAGGCCACATGAAAAACCAAATAAAACTGATTCTTTCTCTCTCTCACCGTCCCTCTCTCTTAAAAAAAAGAAAAAAAAATCTCATTGGACTTTTCTTTTTTTAAGAGAGATGGAGGGACAGTGAGAGAGAAAGAATCGATTTTTTACTTAGTTTTTCATCTGGTTTTTGTTGCTCTATCACTTTGTTGTATACATGATGCTGGGGTTTGAACTTGTGTTCTTGTGCATGCCAGGCAAGCACTGTAACTGCTGAGCCACCACTCCAGCCTCTCATTGGATTTTAATTTATTTGCACTCTTAAACATCATTTTATGTTGGAGCTGCTTCTTTGCTGTGCTGATGGGATTCCTTGCTATGGAGGGCTGACGCCTGGCCTCCAACTCTCTTGAGGTTGTCTGCCTGATGTCCTTTACTAGATCTCTAACCCCTTGAAAGTTGGCTTTCCAAAGAATCTAGATGAGTCAAGAGCCAAAGACTTAAAAATCCTTTCCAGGCATTAATGCCCCATCCCCTCGGATTAACTGGATATGCTGGTGCAACCCAGGAATTTTTGGGTCTTTATTTTTTCTCTTTGCCAGTATTTCTCTAACCCACAAATAATTGGAAGCTTTATCCTACTGCTACCCCTTGTTACTGCAGGCTTCATCTTGGGCTGCTCTTTAGTACCTGGACTAGAGTTGCCAGGTAAAATACAGGATGTCCCATACATTTTAATGTCACATGAACAAAGAATGCCTTTTTTTTTTTTAAAAGAATGACTTTTTAAAGGATGATTATGGCCCCAATAAAGTGCAGGACAGACTCAAACTAATCACTTGCTGTTTATCTGGAATTCAAATTTAACTGGGAATCCTGTATTTTTATTTGCGAAGTCTGACAGCTCTATTGTGGACATTATCCGGAATTTCAAACACAAGTCCAGCCCACAGGCTGCCTAACATTCTACTCAGAGATCCAGGAGGAGGAGGTATGGTCCACTTTCTCAGGAAAAACACACTGGGCTATTGATCTCTGATAACATATTTACTATGGCAAGACATATTTCAGAAAAAAAATTATAATTTATAATTTAAGTGCATATGGTTCCAGATCTGGATGCAGACCACCACTTGATATGTGTTCCTGCAGCCAGAATTCAGTGGACTGGGGTTGACTCAAGCCCTAGGAGCCCAGAAAGCAGGTATAGGAGCCTAGCTGGGCTGTGATCTTGGGGTCAGCCTGCATTCTGCATTTAGTGCGGACAGAGGATGCAGGAGTGTTTTCTGAGGACCAGATCTGGGACATACATGTTTATGCAAAAGGCTGGCGCTGAGCCCTTTTCAATCTTGGTCAAGAAGACTGTGTGTTGGTGGAGCAACTGCTGGAAATCAGGTTGAGATAGGGGAATAAGTGGAAAGAAAAAAACATCACCTGCATCATCAGAGCTAGGGTACAATATTCTGGGTGAGGTATCCAGAAGAATCATAACACCCAAGAAAGTCAGTTGGAGACAATGAACTGCTAGGGAGAGGGTATGAGCCAGGCTGCAACCCCCAAACCCCACACAGATACACGAAGATGCATGTACAACATACGGTGTGCATGGGGGTGCAGGTACGAGGGGTGCAGGTACGAGGTAGGGGCAGAGTACTGTGCCCTCCGCCCCCTACCGCAATGGCTCATGACAAGGTCCATCTGGGGAAGAAAGAAGACTTGGGCTCAAACTCAAGTTGGGAGTTTGGTTATTATGCTTTCTTTTATTGAGTGGAGACTGAGTTTTCGATGAAAGGAGAGCACTATTGAATGTATAATCACCTGAGTGATCAGAACAGTCAAGAGATCTTTAGCATAAAGGAAGGAATCCTACTCACTACTGAGTGGGCTTAAAAAGGGACGGCCAGCAAGAGAATGGGGGAGAAGGGAAGGTACCAGGAATGATATTCACCAAAATATGCTATGTGCATATAAGAATATAGCATAATGAATCTAATTATAATGCACCAATTAAAAAAAATAAGGGCAGTGAGGGACAAAAAAACCTGCCTCTCCTTTTATCTATCATAAAATCACCTGGGCCCACCTGTCCCTAAGCAATGTGCTTATCTTGGCTTGTTCCTGTACTAATGCATTGTATAACACATTCTGTAGTTTGCTTCCTTCTACTAAATAGTTCTCAGATTCATTAAAATTGATGTTAATTTTCTTTTGTGTGAATATACCACTTGTCACTTATCCATTCTTTTGTGAAAAGACATCTGAGTTGTTTTGTTATTTGCTATGTTTTGAGGATGTTGCTTCCTGGGCAGATTAGTGGTGTGCACTTTTTTTCAGAGTTCATATTTAGATTCCTCAGTTACAGAGTGAAGGCAAACTTGAATTCCAGTTGAATAGCATCCTTGCCAACAGAGTTAAGTATCTTTGACAATCTACTGAGTATGAAAAAGTATTTTTATTCTGCTTATAACGTGCATTTCCCTAATTAAGCAATTTTCATGTCAATGGGCCAGATTTGTTTGTTCCGAAACTGCCTGAACCTGTTTTTACATAGCCCATTTCCCTACAGATTGGACTCATACAAGTTCTTAATATATATTCTGGATAAAAATCCTTTGTTGAGTTGCATGTGCTATAGCTATCTTTTCCCATTTTGAGCCTTGTCTCTTCACTGTCTTTGTCTTTTTTTTTAAATATGTCCATTTTTTTTTAAAAAGAGAAGGACAGTGAGAGAGAGAGAGACAGACAGAAAGAGAAACAGAGAGTATCAATTTTTATTGAGTTTTTCACATGGCCTTCATTGCTCCAACATTTAATTGTGTTTGTGGGTGCTGAGGTTTGAACTCGTGTACTTGCGCATGCCAAGCAAGCGCTGTAACCACTGAGCTACCGCTCCAGCCCCTGTCTTGGTCTTTTGATAAAAATTTTACATCTTATCTAAATTTATCACTTTTTCTTTAGGGTTAACATTTTACTTATTAAGATATTTTTCCTTAACTAAGATACAGGAACAGAGAGAAATGCGCATGCGTGCACGTAGACACACGCATGTAGAGGATTTACCCTAATGCCTAAAGAGGGGATGGCTTAGGCTGCGGAGGATGTCTAAGCCAACCATGGCTCCCTGAAAGGTAGGAGATGTACAGAAAGGGCTAGGGCTGTTCATATTAGGAAAATTAGGAGTCTACATCTATGTATCTTGTATCTGTAATCCCCATAAACCATGGCCAGGTCAGGTTTAGAAAACGACCTCCCTTGTTGCACGGGTCCGGGGATGGAGATTCTGCAAAGGGGCAAAGGCTGTGGAGATAAACCAGTAGAGCCCCTAGAGGCCAGCAATGGTAGTTTTACTTTGGTAAAGTTCTATTTTGTTTTTATTGTGCGCCCACCCGCTAACAAGAGCTATATTTAGTGAGAAATTGGGAGAGGGCTATATGTAAGACTTCAGAGCCAATAAAAATGAAACTAATAAAATCACCCAACTCTCAAACAAGGAAAGATGTGGACCATGTTAACAGTTCAGCTTGGCTGAAATGGCCAATCATTTGGGATATACAAAACATACGCGTTGCGGCGGTTGCCTGGCATGCGCGAGGACGTAGGTTCAAACCCCGGCACCACCTACACAATGACGTGTTGGAGAAACGAAAGCCAAATGAAAAACTAAATAACATTGATTCTCTTTCTCTCACTGTTCCTCTCTTCAAACAAACAAACAAAAAAAAAAATGTTAGTCAAAACATTTTGCCTCTGTCATCCATGCCCTCACCCCAAACTGCATGTGCTGGTGGTCACTGGAGATCTTTGCTCTGTGTGGGAAGAAGTTGCCCTTAGGAGAGAAGAGTTGCTGAGTAGGCTGGAGTTCAACCTCCAGGAGGAAAGATGGTGGTAAGCTCTCAAGTTTGGTGTGAAACAGGTCTAGGAAGAAGCTGCTCAAATGTGAATCCCACCATAACTCAGGACCAGGGTAGTGTTTAGCCTTAGCCTGGGCTTCTAGCACCTATGCAAGAAGAAAAACAAAGAATAGGCTCAAGGTCCTGTTAGGCCTGGGCAGAGAGCCTTTTAAAAGGTGTAGGGGGTGGGTATGGCTGGCTGGTGGAGCAGGGAGCAGAGCAGCCTTATGGCTGCTGAAAGGGGGCTTAGAGGTATTAACCCTCTTATTTTGCAGGTTGCCCAAAATAGTTAATTACCTTGCCCAGCAAGAAAGGAGAAAGGCAGGGACTGGAGCGGTGGCTTGGCAGGTATGGTGATTGCCTGGCATGCACAAGGATGCGGGTTTAAACCCCAGCACCACATACAAAATGAAGTATCAGAGCAATGAAGCAACATGAAAAACTAAATAAAATTGATTTGCTCTTTAAAAAAAAAAGGAAAAGCATTCTGCCTCTTCTTTTTGGCTTCCTTCAGAATTCAAGCAGGAGCCTAGGTGGCACAATCTGAAAGCTCTGCATTGTGCTTCGGTGTAGCACCGGATTTTTGATATGGCCCATAAGAAGCCTTCTGGGCAGGCTAACAGCCTTGATGCTACTAATGCTGTGGGCTTGTTGAACATGCAGTAAGGTTGCTCAGCATCCTTTCGCCCTTAAACTTTGGGATTTAGCTATAATTCCAGGTCTCAGGGGACAAATCCTGCTATCCTTTGATTCAGGCACACTGATTATGTGCTTTATGTACATTATCTTTTTATCAACTCATCTTTTTCATAAGTTATTGTCTAGGTTATAAACATTGGTTTCATGTAGAGGGAGGCTGAGAGGAGGCTTGGGTCTCTATTTATGCAGAGTCTCAGTACACCAAGGGTCCCCTAGCCAGACCAGACACCTCCACAAAGCCATGACAAGGCTCTTACCACACCATGCTGTTTCCAAAAAGACACAACACATTTCATTCTTAAAAACCCATTTCCCTCCACTGATGAGTTTAGACCCATCAGGGTAGACATTGCCCAGTTCCCTGCTCCTCTCCAGATGGGAAAGAAATGACCCTCTGCTGTTTGCTTTACTATAAGTCAATTAAAAGTTATTTATTTTCTAAAAGTACAAAAACATATATAAGAAGGGACTCATACTTGGCTAAAATTAAAGAGATGATATTGTAATTCACAACTCTGTGGGCAAGGTCTCTATGAAGAAAGGATTGCTCCCATACTATCAGTCATTCTAACCACCACTCTGCCTTGGTCTTGAGAAGTTACTATTTCTAAGTTACACATGGACAAAGAATAAGCTTTATTAAACCAGACCCATAAAAGTAAGAATTGTACTTCTCCAGGTTCATAAAATATAATTCCAAGGCTCTGAGGAAAAAAATCTTGTCAGTCCCAGGGAACTTTTCTCCCCAAGATTCGATTGGTCACTTTCTGTGGAAGAAAAGAAAGACAGGAAAGAAGTCAGGTACTCTTACTGTGAGAGACAGCTGCCAGTCCTTACCCCAACCATATTGCTGAAGGGACCATGTGGCTCTACCTAAGCCTTGCTTATGTTACTAACCACAGAAACTGCCAATTAAAAACAAAATCAATCAAACAAACAAACAAACAAACAAAAACCCCCAACCAAACAAAGCTAAAACAAAACAAAAAACAAAGAAACTGGAAATTAGATAAAAATACTTCCTGAATCATTTAGGAAAAATACTTCCTAAATCATTATTTCCATGTAGATACACATACTCTATAAACCTGATAGACTAACCAGTTGGTCAGTTCGCAGTACACAATGACATCAAGGGCCCCAGTTCTGCAATGCTGAAACACTAGTCAGGTCCTGCATTACCCGGGGGCTCCCCTTTGATGTGGCTGACCAGGCTATGGGGCATGCTCCACTCCAGTCTGGTATTATCTGGTCTTTTGGTTTCTGACTTTTGGAGTCCTGTGAGGTGTAGTGAGGGAATTAGAAGGGAAACAAGGACACTGAAGGACATGGCCCTTCAGGCCCAGCAGCTAGTCTGGTTTCTCTGGTAATTAACTGGGAGCAAGACCCCTGCTCTGGGAGGTTCTTAAGACTTGTAGGACCACTGACTCAACTGAGGCTATTGTCTGACTCCCCCCAAGGACAACCCTTAGACCACATTGAGACATGTTCCAGTTTATTAAAATAGTTCTGGAGGTATCTGACTTACCCAAGAGAGGCATGAAAATCACCACTCAGGACTGATTATTCTGATGTTTTGGACATTTTTACCATGATATCTAAATCACGTCCTACGTGTAAAATTTGGTTTCCTTCCAAATGCATGGAAAATGTGTTATACAACCAAGACTGAACAGCTAAATGTGATGTGAAACCTAATCCCAGGTGCCATATGTATGAAATTTCAGCACTGGAAGAGTACATTTTGAGTTTAAGTTCATGCCATTTCTCCAATGTGGTAAATTATGAGTGATTGTCCAACTATTTTTCTCCATTTCTCTCTCCTCTGAGAAGTCTGATCCATCCCACTTAAGAGTACTGAATCAACTGACCGTTTTATATAGCTGAGCTCGCAGCCGGTATGACTTATATTCTAATTTCCTCTTCTCCTCTTCTCTCTTTTTCTGTACTTCTGGAAGCTGCTCATAAATCCTTAGGAATGGTACCAGCAGAAAGACAGAAAGCATGAGTTTATCAGGACACACGTATATGATCTCTTCTCACTGCACCTCCCTAAGTTCTACTGCCCTCCAGACATTCAGGCCCTCAGACAGGCCCAGCCCCTGTTGCACACCCAGCTTCCTGTTAAGACACTTGGCATAGAGAACCTTGGCCTGGGTGCTCACAATCTGGACCAGAGGGACAAAAACATGATAAACCTTGCTAATACTGGTTACCCCAGTATTAGCATTGTGTACACTCCGTACACAATGAAGTGTTGGAGCAACAAAAGTCACATGAAAAATAAACAACAACAAACATTAAAAAAAGTACAAGGAGTTGAAAAATTATTCTCTTTCCTACCTATGTACCCCAGCCACTCAGTTCTTTTTCTCAAAGGCAACCTCTATTACCAGTTAGTTTTTTTGTGTCTTCAAGAGATATTCTATGCATATAAAAGTATACACATCTATATGAGCACAAATACTTCTTCTTAAGGACCACAATGGCAGCAGTGTACATGTGGTTCTGGAACTTGATTTTTAAGCTTAACTTAATGTCTTGGAGACTATGCCATTGCTTCTCACTCTATTGGACACATTTCTCGAAATGAGATTGCTAGGATAAATGGCATGGCTCCCAATAAATATTTAATTTTATTTCAAAATTCTTTATTTATTATGAGGTTTCCAATACAGATGAGCTTGACTAAGGCATGCAAATTAGTGGGGATTCTTTCATTTTTTTAATATGTGAATCATTCATACCATATCTGTTATCTATTTTCTTTTTTGTGTGTAATAAATGAGAAACTACAGTCACAACTTTCTCATAATATTTTCACTTGAGCATAATGCCGTTATTCTTTCATAATTATACTTGATCTTTTGGTCTTACCGTTTAGACCTCTGGATCATTTCCTTTTTTCCAATAGGCTTGTTCTTCTGGACAGCAATGAAGACTAGGCAAGAGAAGAAGTGGTTTTCAGTGGATAGTGACTTAATAAGGTATGGCACACTAGGGCTGTGAGAGGGAGATGCTGGACTTTGTGCTCTAACTTGAGACTGCAGTATAGGGTGGTGAGCAATGAAAAGTGAGCCAGGATTAGACTAGGGTAAAGCAGCCTAAAGCCCCTGAAGATACAGCACTCTGTAGCACAGATGAGAGAGCTGAAATTGAAAAACTGACCAGTTTATATGTAAGACTGTGATGAGAGCATTGTATCGTACTTTATAGTTTCCACATATGATTTTATTGAGATCTTATGCTTAGTATAATTATTAAGAGCAGACTCTGGAGCCAGTCTACCTGCACCCAAATCCCAGCTCTTTTACTTAATAGGTGTGTAACTTGGGCAAAATACTTAATCTCTCTTTGCCTCAATTTTCTGTTGCCACAAGAGTGTCTGTAAGGTCTACATATTTATTACTGTTATTGTCACTGTTACCACTCTAAGATGGGCAAATGAGAATTGGCTCTTTCTTTACAGGAAAAACTGATATTTCTGGAATTAATTAGGCCATGGACACAGAGCTTATTTATTAAAAAAGCTATCCTCACTGCATGTTCTCCTTTTGAAATGCAGTGACAGGGCTAGAGTAGCTGGGTTTACCTGGATCCCAGAAGTGCTGAAAGCTAAGTTGGGAAAGTTCTGCTAACTAAGAAGATTTGAGTTTTAGTGAACAAAATGTCACATGCAGTTCTCCTAAGTGCCTGGCATTCAGCAGTGTCCCCAGCAGAGCAGCAGTTTTGCCTTCTCTAGCCACTGACAGGAAAATGACAAGAGGGCATACCTCTCTTAGGCTGGGGGTGCATGGCATTGAACAGTGCATTTCGCTCACTCTGGAACATGTTCTGCAGCTTCCTCTCCTGGACTATTAGCTTGAGGCGCTTTATTCGCTCCCCAGAGCGGGAGATGAAGTCAGGTCTGTGAAGCTGAAGTGACTCCTAAGAAGAAAAAGCCCCAGTATCACATTAATGATGCAGTCAGCTTTCTAAGCGCCCAGAAAAACAGCACTTGCTCAACAGGTTTGGGGAGCCTATTTCTAATGATAAGAAAATATCCAGAATTAAAGGATACTCTGATACCTCTCTGCCAGGGAGCTCCAACAGGGAAATCAAAGGGATCAAAGAAAATGCTTTTGAAATAAGCCAAGTACTGAGACTGTGGCAATTACAACTCTTCCAGATGTTGATGGGGCAGAGATCAGTTCATTGTGCTATTTAAAATTTTTCTTCAAACAAATATATGATTTTAAAAATTTTCCTGTAGACCCCAAGGGACATATAAGAAGAGAGAGTTGTATAGCTCGATGGTAGTGTGCTTGCTTAGCATATGTAAGGCTCTGAATTTGATCCCCAGCAACATAAAAAAGGAAAAAAAAAAAAGGGAGGGGGAAAGGAAGAAGAGGAAAGGAGGAGGAGGAAGAGGAGAAGATGCAGGACAAGGGGAGGGAGAGAGGGAGAGGAAGAGAGTTGGTGACTTCTGAATCCCATGTTAAGCAGAACAGGCATTGCCTAAATGGAGGAACAAACACAACAGTGACACAAACACCAGGCTTCTGGGAGCTCCGCATGCAGGTAGCTACAAACCTGAAGAATAGTGCCACAACATCCTCCCTTCTATTGCTTTGTTCCAGACCCTAAAGGTAATACAATGTTTAGAAGGTTAAGAATAAGGCAGCCTTTGATTATTAATAAGGCAATCCTTCTGTAGTGAATTAAACTGCAGACCTGCTGAAAAAAGAGGGTCATGTCACTACTAATACTAAACCTCAGAATGCCATGTCATAGATATTACTTCTTCATGTCTTGTTCTTTGTCCCCTAAACATATGGCTGAAGTTAACTTTTCACTGTACCTGCAGGGTTGTTCTCACAAAAGGCTTCAGTAGACCTCGGCCATCACCTCTGTTTAGGTCTGCCACCAATCCCCGACCCTCTGTGCACTGTCCTTGCCAATTCTGTTCACGCAGTGGCTCTCTCCAGGGTTTGGTTTTGGTTACTGGTTCAAACCAGGAGACACCAGGGCCATAAATCTTGGGCAGGTTTTCCTTCTTGGACCCAGCCTTCACATTTTCCACAGGAACAAACCATGAAACTCCTAAAGGAAACATTTTTTTTTTTTTTTTTTTTAAAGAGAGAGGGACAGTGAGAGAAAGAGACAGAGAAAGGGAGAAACAACTTTATTTAGTTTTTCACATGGCCTTAGTTGCTCCAACACTCAGTTGTGTACGTGGTGCTGGGGTTTGAACCCTGGTCCTCGCACTTGCCAGGCAAGCGCCGAAACCTCTGAGCCACCGCTCCAGCCCCATAAAGGAAACATTTTCAAAAAGGAAAAAAAATTGTTTTTTATAGTCCCTCTCATCAAAGACATGTATAATTCAGATTCCCAGGAGGCTTAGCTGTCAGGGACCTTGAGGGTACTCTAGAATATAGTTCCAGATACTGGGAAAATTTGCCAACATGAAGTCATTTAGAAACAAAGAATCTTAGCACTGCGACAGGTTTAATTCACTACTATTTCTGCTACAAAATCTGGAAGTAGAATCTGACCTTCACAGGAATTCTGCTTGTTCTTCTTTAACTTTTTGTCCCCAAGGTAAGTGGTAAAGAGTATTTTCTCTTCAATTTTTTCTTCTGACAAAGAGGTCAAATCGCTGTCCTCTTCTAATCTAGCCTCACTAGAACTTGGAGTTGGGAAAGTCACCCCAACATCGCGAGTGTGTTTTCTGGCACCATGTACAATCTCCAAGTTACCTGAGGGGAAACAAGCAGTTAACGGTAAATTTTGTAGACTGGTCATTTTGCACATATCCAAATATAGGTTAAATTCCAAAAGTAAAAATACTGGGTAAAAGTAATTTTGATACAAACTACCAAACTGCCTTTCACAGAGGTGGTACCAACTTATACTCCAACTAGAATAGACAAGGATGCTGACTTCCACATATTCTTGCTCATAAATTTGAATTTTGCCAGTTTATAGGTTAAAAATGGTATTTGGCTATACAGTTTTAATCTTTTTTCCTTTATTATGAATGAGTTTAACTATCTTATATGAATAAAATGGTTTTTCAATGTTTAAATTCAAATGATTTACCTGCTTGTACGCCTTTGTTTAACATGTGCACATTTTGCTCGTTGCAAAGAGTAGAGTTCAAGCTCAAGAAACTACCAGCAGATGAAACAGAGTCAGAAGAGATATGGTTTGCCACCTAGAAAAACAGAAGAATCTACTTTACAGTTATCTATGATCAATGACACAGTTATCTATGAGATAAAAAAGGCTGTAAGTCCCCTAGAGCCCCTTTTAACCCAAATCAAATTGCGAGATGCAGTTGGAGGAAGCTTGAGTGCAATGTCAACATGCTATCACGTGATAGAGAGGAGAATGCTATTGTAGTTGGATAGGGCCCAAGCTGCTGGAAGACAGTTAAGGGAAAAAGAGGCTGGGTATTCTCCCAGGACTTGAAAAAACTTAAAGAAGATGCTAGCCAAACCCTAGCCTGATGTATCTGCAGAATGAATTCTCAATAGATAGTTGCATATCATTTTTTTTTTTAAAGATAGAGGGTCAGTGAGAGGGAGAGAGAAAGAGAGAATCAATTTATTTAGTTTTTCATGTGGCTTTTGTTGCTCAAACACTTTGTTGTGTACGTGGTGCTGGGGTTTGAACCTGCGTCCCTGGGCATGCGAGGCAAGGGCCAAAACTGCTGAGCCACCGCTCCAGCCCCCCTGCATATCATTTTGATGTAAGATTAAAAATTTCCGGGAGAACTAAAGAAAGTGATGAACTGCAGAGAGTGCTCAACAATAAGCAGATTTGGATATGTATGCAAACATCAAAGAGCTGGAGGACCCATGAGAAGTCTTAAGTGAGTGGAATATTACAAAAAGCATGAAAGAACTCCAGAGGCCATTTCAGTTATGTTCAGAGCAAGTAAAGCAATGAAGGATAAGTTAAGGGATGGAAGCTGATGGATGATGACAATGATTAAAATATAGTTTAACTAATATAGTATAAAACAGCATTTTTCTTAAATTTGCTCATCATAAAAATGTCCTGGGAGGTGGGTAGCCTAGAACAATCATTTGTAGTGTTTAGGGGAGGGATTTGGACATCTATATTTTGAATAAATGCTAAGTGATATTTTACTTAAGCAAGTTCTGTAGATGTGAACTGAGGTCCAAGTCAAGAGAGGAAACAGAGTATTTGGTTCCTTCTGCTAAATAAACTATAATCTGAGGCGCCCAAGGAACTTCCAACAGAATCTTGAAGAAAAAGAGCTATGCAAACATTTGGAAACAGGAAACATTTGATTTTCAGAAAGATGAACACTGCAAATAGGGGTTTGATACTGGTGCCCTGTAAAATTTAGACATCTGATCACCAATTCAATAATCTGCAAGCATTTGAAAGTCAAAGAAAAGTTTAGCAAATTTCAGCCAGGGCTCAGTAAGGCAGGCAAAACAAGTGCCACTAGGCTAACCCTCTTTTCCCTAGTAGATATGGTCACTTGATTGGCAGACCAAAAGAAATTTGTAGTAGAATACAGCAATATTTGAACAAAACGATGAAGCATCTCATGGCAAGTTTAAGTGCAAGATAGAGTTATATGAGTTGAATAATCATATAAGTTGGTAGAACTGGTTAAACCACCCTTACCCATATATTGTTAACACAGAGAATACTGAGTGCTTTATCTTACCTTTGACAACAAATATTAACTAAGCACCTATTGTGTTCTAGTCACTGGGTTTGGCTTTACCTATCCCTTCTTAATATTTTACCTATGTGAAATGTAAATTTCTACATCCTCAGCTCTTCCTTTTTTTTTTTTTTTTAATTTTTGAGACAGGGGGGTTGGGGATTTAGCTCAGTGGCAGAGTGCTTGCCTAGCACGCGCAAGGCCCCGAGTTCGGTCCTCAGCCCTGAAAAAAAATTTTTTTTGAGACAGGGTCTTGATAAGTTGCCCAGGTTGGCCTGAAACTTGTGATCTGCCAGCCTCACCCTCTTAAGGAGCTAGGATTACAGGCACATGCCAGCATGGCTGGCTTCAGCAAGCTTTTTAGAAGAAATTTTGTAAACCAATTTCAAACTTAAATGGAAAAGCAAAGGACCAGAAGAGTCAAAAAACATTGAAAAAGAACAAAGATAAAGACTTATTTTTTATGATTTCAAAACTTAGTATAAAGCTATGGTAATTAAGACATTATAGTATTGGCATAAAAATAGACATAGACATTTCAATCAATGAAACAGAAGAGTGTCCAGAAATAAACTCTTACACTTATGATCAACTAATTTTCATCAAAGGAGCCAAAGCAAATGAATGGAGGAAAGGACAGTCTTTTGAATGAATGAGTCTGGGACAACTGGAGCTCACAATACAAAATGTGGAATTTAGATACCACACCATAAACGAAAATGGACCCAAAATGGACTTAAGAAAAACTATAAAACCTTTAAAAGAAAACACAGGAGAAAAAAAAAAAAACAACCCTTTGTGACTTTGGTCAAGCAAAAAATTCTCAGATATAACAACAAAAGCACAATACATAAAATAAAAACATTTTAAACTGGTTTTTAAATGGTCAGAAGATACTTCTAAAATAAGTCAAGTGACAGACTGGGAGAAATTATTTGTTAGTCATAATCTGATAAAAGTCTTGCGATCGGAACATACAAAACTCTTATAACACAATAAGAAGACAACCTAATTTTAAAATGGGCAGAAGATCTAAATAGACTTTCCATCAAAGATATAAGAATGACCATTAAGCATATGCAAAGATGTTCAACATCAGAAGTCACTGTAAATGCAGATTAAAATCACAATGAGATACTACTTCATGACCACTAGGATGGCTATAACCAAAAATATGGACTACAGCAATTGTGGATGATGTGAAGAAACTGGAACACACTGCAGGTGAGACTCTAAAATAATACAGCCACTACGGAAAACATTTTGGCAGTTTCTTTAAAAATTAAACAAATGCTTAGGCAGAATTAATATAATGAAAATGGCCATTCTGCCAAAAGTGCTATACAGATTCAATGCAACCCCCATCAAGATTCCAATGTCATTCTTTACAGATCCTGAAAAAGCAATTCTTGGGCTGGAGCAGTGACTCAGTGGTTATGGCACTTGCCTGGAATGAGCAAGGACCCCAAGTTTCACAACCCAGCACCACACAACTAAGTGTTAGAGCAACGAAAACCAGATGAAAAACTATATAAGACTGATTCTCTCTCTCTCTCTCTCTTGCTGTTCTTCCCCTCTTTTTTTTTAAAGAGCAATTCTCAAATTCATTTGGAATAACAAGAAATCCAGAATAGCCAAAACATTACTGAGCAAGAAAGACAAAACAGGTTTCACAATATGAACACCAATGGAAAAGAACAGAAGACGCTGACAGAAACCCAGAAATCTTCAAACATCTGATATTTGACAAAAGGGATCAAAATATATAACATTGGAGGAATGGCAGCCTATTCAACAAATGGTGCTGGACAAACTGAAAGTTGTAGAAAGTTGAAATTAGATCCTTATCTCTCCCTTGCATAAAAATCAAATCAAAATGGATCAAGGAACTAGGAATTAAACCAGCTACCATACAACTACTAGAAGAAAAATTAGGAGCAACACTCCAGCATATGGGAGTAGACAATGACTTTCTCAAGAAGACTCCCAAAGTGAAAGAATTAAAGTCAAGAATCAATGAATGGTATAAATCAATAGCTTTCCTATACTCCAGTGGTGATTCTGCTGAAGAAGAAATCAGGAAATCCGTACCATTCACAATAACCTCAAAAAGAATAAAGTACTTGGGCATTAATCTAACAAAGGATATAAAAGACCTCTACAGTGAAAACTATCAAACTTAAAAAAAGAAACTGAAGACGACCTGAGAAGATGGAAAAACATTCCATGTTCTTGCTTAGGCAGAATCAATATAACTAAAATGGCCATTTTGCCAAAAGCATTGTACAGATTCAATGTAATCCCCATCAAGATAAGGGAATGAACTCAGAGGTACTCAGCCATTGAGCCACATCCCCAGCCCTTTTTATTTTTTATTTTGAGACAGGGTCTTGTAAATTTCTGAAGCTGGCTTTGAACTCACAATCCTCCTGTCTCAGCCTCCCAAGTCACTGGAACTACAGGTGTGCACCGCCACACCCGGCTACCAATGACATTCTTCATTGGATATAGAAAAAGCAATTCTCAATTTCATTTGAGAATCCAGAATAGCCAAAATATTAGTAAGCAAGAAAGATGAAACAGGAGGTGTCACAATATCTGACCTGAAATTATCCTATAGAGCTACAGTAACAAAAACAGTGTGGTATTGGCATCAAAGCAGACATGAAGATCAATGGAACAGAATAGAAGATAACACATGCACAAGTTTTTAACCACCTGATATTTGACAATGGGAGCAAAAAATATAGCGCGGAGGAAAGACAGCCTGTTCAACAAATGGTGCTGGATGAACTGGACAGCCATATACAGACAACTGAAATTAGATCCTTATCTCTCACCCTGCACAAAAATCAAATCAAAATGGATCAAAGAATTAGGAATTAAACCAGCAACTATACAACTGCTAGAAGTACAAATAGGATAAACACTCCACAACATCAGTGTAGGCAACTCCTTCCTTAACAAGACTCCCATAGCACAAGAATTAAAGACAAGAATCAATGAGTAGGATGCCATTAAACTGAAAAGCTTCTGCACAGCTAAAGAATTAGTCAAGAGAGAACCTACAGAATGGGAGAAAATCTTTCCCTGTTATGCCTCCAACAAGGGACTAATATCCAGAATATACAAAGAACTCAAAAAACTAAACACCCAAAACACAAATAACCCAATCAATAAATGGGCTAGCAAACTAAACAGAACCTTCTCAACAGAGGAAGTCCAGAAAGCCAATAAATATGTGAGAAAATGTTCTATATCACCAACAATCAAAGAAATGCAAATCAAAACTTCACTGAGATTCCACCTCACTCCAGTCAGAGTTGTAAAAATGAGGAATATGAATAATAACAGATGCTGGAGGGGTTGTAGGGAGAAAGGAATGCTTAACACACTGTTGGTGGGACTATAAACTTGTACAGCCACTCTGGAAAGCAGTGTGGAGACACCTCAAAAAACTAGGGATGGAATTACCTTACGACCCAGCTATCCCACTTCTGGGTATTCTCCCTAAAGAGCTAGAACTGGTATACTGCAGAGACACAGCTACATCAATGTTTATAGCAGCTCAATTTTCTATAATTAAACTATAGAACCAACCCAGATGCCCCTCACTGGGTGAATGGATTCCAAAATTGTGAGATGTGTGTACACACACACACACACACTTACATACACATATACATATACACACATACATATATATACACATACATATAATGGAGATCTACTCTGCTAATAGAGAGAATGATACCAAGG
Source organism: Aplodontia rufa (assembly GCA_004027875.1). NCBI lineage: Eukaryota > Metazoa > Chordata > Mammalia > Rodentia > Aplodontiidae > Aplodontia > Aplodontia rufa. The sequence continues at coordinate 62,593 of PVKS010002148.1, forward strand.
GATTTGTAGCCAAATGGATGGAAATGGAAAAAATTATGCTGAATGAAATATCTCAAACACAGAGACTTAAGGGTTGAATGTTTTCTTTCATATGTGGAAGTTGGAGTAAAACCTAAGACAGGATTAAAGTTAGCTGGGTTAAGTAATAAACTCACCATAGTTGAAATTTCACATAAACTAGGGGAACAATAACTATGAAGGTCAGGGGAGAAGGAAAGGAGGTAGGGATAAGGGGGGTTATTAATACAACTGGGAACACTTGACTCCCATGAGAAGCCTAAGTATACACAGGCAGGCAGAGAAACTCAGAAATTACAAAAATTAATATACATATATATGTTCATATCCAATTATAGTATGGGGGGTATTATTGAGGAGACATGAGTTTGGGGAATGAATGGGGGTGTAGATCCTGGACTACGATCAGCCTTAACTTACTATCTCACTATGTCAATATCCATGTATGCATGAATATGTAACAATTTCCTCCAATATATAAGACTATCTCAAACAAATAAAAAATAAATAAATAAAACACTAGATCAGAGTTTCTGGGAATGGCTCAAATCAGAAAGGAATATTTAGGGAGACTGTCCTCAACAGCATAAAAAAAAATCAGTGAATGGGATACCATTAAACTAAAAAGTTTTTGGTTTTTTTTGGGGGGGGCAAGGAATTGGTCAGTCAAAATTGTACAGAACTGTAAAGAGAGAACCTACAGAATGGGAGATCATCATGGCCTGTGATTCCTCTGACAGAGGGCTACTGTCTAAAATTTACGAAGAACTCAAAAAACTTAAAAACACAAACAATCCAATCAATAAATGGGCCAGAGAGCTAAACAGCTCAACAGAGGAAATCAAGCAAGCCAATGAATACATGAGAAAGTGTTCTAAATCTCTAGTAATCAGAGAAATGCAAATCAAAACTACATTAAGATTTTATCTCACTCCAGTCAGACTGGCAAAGATAGGAGCATTAGCACACTCTTGGTGGAACTGCAGACTGGTATAGCCGCTCTGGAAAGCAGTGTAGAGTCTTCTCAAAAAATTAGGGATGGGGGCTAGAGCGGTGGCTCAGCAGTTTCGGCGCTTGCCTGGCAAGCACGAGGACCCAGGTTCAAACCCCAGCACCACGTACACAACTGAGTGTTGGAACAACTAAGGCCATGTGAAAAACTAAATAAACTTGTTTCTCTCTTAAAAAAAAAAATTAGGGATGGATCCATCATATGACCCAGCTATCCCTCTTCTGGGTATTTTCCCACAAGTGCTAGAATTAGCACATTAGAGTGACACAGCAAAATCAATGTTCATAGCAACTCAATTAACAATAGCTAAATTATGAAATCAACCCAGATGCCAGTGATTGGATGAATGGATCCAAAAGCTGTGGTGTGTGTGTGTGTACATGTGTATATATACACACACACATATACATGTGTATATATTATATGCACACACACTTAGTTATGAGAGTTCTACTTAGTTATTAGAAACAATGATATTACTGGTTTTGGAGGTAAAAGGACAACAATGGAATACACTGAGTGAAATTAGTCAAATCCAGAGACTCAAGAGTCAAATATTTTCCCTCATTTGTGGAGCTATTTCAAAACTCAGGCTTGGGTGAAAGGTCAAGCACATGTACTAGACTCACCAAAGTTGAAGCAACACATAATCTAGGGGAACCACAGATATGTGGTGGTGCGGAGGGAGGGATAATAGAGAGGGATCTTGTGGGGAAATCAATAATGTAGCTTAGTTGTTACTCCCCCGAGAAACCAAATAATACTTATGCAACCATTTAATTCTGGAAAAATGCACAACTGTATATATATATAGAAAGAGGAGAGAGATTTATATGTTATAGAGGGCAATACAGAAGTCAATAAATAGACTGGAGTGTGGGTGATTCTGGATTAGGATCAGGGGCATATCATGTCATTACTACATATGCATTTATGATTGTACAACACCACAACTCTTCAATAAAACTAAAAATATTAAACAAAAATTTAGCATAAGATTCAGTAATTACACATCTTGGCAAATATCCAAAAGAAAAATGTATGTTCACACAAAAACTTGTACAAGAATGTTCACAGCAGCATCCGCATTATCAAAACAGGACACAATCCAAATGTCTACCCACCGGAAAAGAAAAAATGTAGCATATCCATATAATGGAATACTCTTAAGCACTAAAAAGGAACTACTGACATATACTACAATATGGATGAACTTCAAAAAAGTAATGTTAAAGAAAACAAACCAGATGCAAAAGGTACATATTGTATGTTTTTATTTATATGCAATGTCCAGAAGAGGCAGATTGGTAGTTGCCTGGGACTAGAAATGAGTAATGATTGCAAACAGGTGTAAGTGACCTTTCAGGGGTGATAAAATGTTCTAAAACTGGATCCTGGTGATGATCCCACAACGCTGTTATGCAAGTAACTGGTAACACTGCTTCTGGAATGTAGAGCTAATTCCTGGGGAACAGGAATAGAAAGGACATTTTTAATCAAACATTTATATATTTTAAGTTTTGTAGCAAGTGTCTATATTATCAGTTCAAGAAATGAGAATAAACAACAAAAACTTACAGGGAAAGGCATGGCAATAAAGATTTAATGAATTCGACAGAGTTCTGTGGGACTAAAAACATGTGTTAGGCCATAGAAAATGTTACAGTTTCAGAAAGGCAGGTGAGACATTGGCATGCTCTCACCATCTGAAGCACAGCATGGTTAGTTCAAAGGGACATGTTTAAAAATTGGATAGCACAAATACAGGCCCAAGAAAGCTGCCAAATTTGGAAAGTGGAATAGAATGGTTTGGAATGAAGACCTAAAAGAAAACCCTTCAGGAAATAAACAGGAGTCTTGAGGAGACCATCAGACCTATTTCCTAGACCTTTAAACAGCACCAGCAATTTCAATTTAAACAGAGTTTGGACCTTTTAAAATAAAAACCTAACAACTGCAGCCTAAGAAAATGGAATGGGCTGTCCAAGGAACAGAAAGGGAACAATGGAGTTGTTGAAGCAAAGGCTGGTGGGCCTTTAGGTGCAAATGCAGAAGTGTTGATATGATAGGAATGGGTAGGACCACAGGCCTTTTGTGGTCCTTCTAAGGCTTCTGGAAGTTTGAGCAGGTGACCAGCCACGATATGCACAACAGGGATGAAAAACACATTTACTGTGTAGCTTTGGAGAATGCAATTCTTTGTTTAAATCCCTCTTTAATTTTTGCCTGTAAAATGGTAGACATTTAAAAACAGAAAATAGTCTAAAGATAAATTCCCTCAACAGAATGTTTTTAGTCAGGCCCCTCAGATGGTGAAAATAAAGATAGACAAAGTGTTTACGAAGACAGAAAAATTGGAACACTCATATTGCTGGTGAGGATTTAAAATAGTGCAGGTGCTCTGGAAAAACAGTCTGGCGGTTCCTCAAATGGTTAAAGACAGAGTTGCCATATGCTCAATTAATTCCACATCTGGGTACATATTCAACAGAAGTGAAAACATAAGGCCACACAAAAATTTATATACGAATGTTCACTGAAGTTTAGTTCATGATAGTCAAAAAGTGGAAATCCAATGTTCATGAATTGATGGATAAGTAAAATGTGGTATGTTCGTATAATGGAATATTATTTGGCTATAAAAATAATACAGGGTACAATGTAACATGAAAACTTGCTAAAAGAAAAAAGTCTGTCACAAAAAACTACATATTGTATGATTCCATTTATATGAAACATCCAGTACAGGCAAATCCAGAGAGAAGGTGGTAATTAGTGGTTGTCTGTGGGCTGGGGCAATTGTAGGAGTTTGGGGAAATAAAGACTACTGATGTGTAGAGAATTTCTTTGGAGAGTGTAGGAAATGTCTTAAAATTAGTTTATTGTGCGAATAAACTAAAAACCACTGTATACTTTAGATAAATTTTATGGCATATGAGATATCAAAAAAATTACAAAAGTGTTTATTCATATATGCAAACAAATAAATGTAGATTTCTATGTTTTGGAGTAAAAAGTTCATCAGGTTTTGGTTTGATATCTGTTATTGAAGCACAGACATAAGAACAATGGAAGATTATGGACAGTGTTGCTTTTATATAACAAAGAACAGACAATCCTAATAAAAATGTGGACCCTGGATGCCAGAGGTATGATGTAGCACTATACTCTAGAGCTAGAGCCACATGTCAGAATCATGCCCCATGTCATATAATGTTGACTTCCACCCACTGATTCACAATAATCACAATATATAGGCCTGTACTTATGTCTGATAATTTGTGTTGGGGACTCATCATAGGATAGAACATTTTCTTCTTTTAAAAAAAATTCATTTAGAGATTGTAGTCTGGAGTGCTAGGAAAGGTCAGGGCTAGAGATATGCATTTGAGAGTCATTGGCTTGCAGGTGGGATTTTTTATTTTTAAAAACATGACACTTTTATTTGTTCACAGTATTTATTTTTAAAGTAAGCTGAGGTTGCAATATGGATGAAGGTGGCAGACAGGAGCAGTTGACCAGTCTTCCAACACTACAGATATTTTACTACTGTATAAGGTTTGTAAAGAGCAGATTTCACTAATACTAAATATTGGACAGATAGAGAGACTTAGAATCTTAGAAATCTGATTACATTGGCCAAAGAGGAGGGAGCCCCAGACTAACTCAGCCAGTGTGAAAGCTGGGGGAGCTGCTTTGGTCCTAGATTCAGTGCTAGTAGGCAGGGAGAAACTGTTGGGAATCTGCAAAGAATCCACACAGGAAAGCAAATGCTAATGCAACAGAATTTCTTGGGGTCAGAGAGGCACCCCAGACCCAGGTGAAACAAGAAGCTGTGTGGTACAGCTACCCATTCATGGATGGGTTCCACACCTCACAGCTACCCTCAGAAAGAGATTAAATGCAAGCCATCCTTGGGCAGATCAGCAGCCACCTGAGGGTGTCCTGCAGCCATTTTGGGAGGTCCTACAGACTCAGGAACTAAGAGATCTGAACAGAAAAAGTGGGTTCTGGGAGGCACCTACAGTGACAACAGGCCGCATTCACTGTGAATCAGGGCAGAGAACAACTTACTCAGGGTAACCCACGTAGAAGTTTAAGGGAGTCCAGTTTGTTACCCCCATTGAGCCAGGTGGTGCACGTGAATAGTTGGGATGGCATGGGAACCTGAACAGGAGTGGGCAATATTGCACAGGAATTAAACTCCAAAAGGTCAAGAGGGACTTTGCTTGTAGGCTCTGGAGCAGGAGAACTACTGAATCCCTTACCTCACCACAAGTCTTAAGAGTGATTCTTGGGAACCAGGCTTCCAGTAGAGATAGACAATGGCTGGGCAGGCACTGGGAGTGATCTGGCCTATTCATGCTAAAGCAGACACCTCCCACCAAAGATCCAGAAGCCTTATCTATCCCAAGCTCCACCCACCAGAGCTCCACCCATAAAACTCCCCACCCTGACCTGGGAATACAGACTGATTTCAGATGACTTATCAACCCTCAATCAACCCTTACCCCCAAGCCCACTCAAGAAGAAATGGGAAGAAAGTCAGTGGGATAGTGCGGACACATAATAACTATCTGCTCTCAGTTACTGCTTGGACTACTGCAGAGGGCACAATTCCTCAATCCGTCACCAACCTTTCATTGAGTTTGTTTTTTTCTCTCTTCCTTAGGTCTGTTTCTCCTTCGTCCTTTGTTTTTGTTTTTATGTGTGCTCTAGTCTAGTGGCACTGACTGATTCAAGGATACATATACATATACATACTTGCTGGGTTTTTTTGTTTCTATAAACATTCATATCCTACATCTTCTCTACTTTCTCTCTGTTCATGCTCCAAAGTTATAAGCTCTTCTCTATTTGCATTTCCTTTTCTCTCAATTGTCTGTAATCTTACCATCTCCTAGCTCTAATCAGTTTATACAACTTGAGCCCCCACCATTAGTGTTGTTTACCATTACTGCTGGTTAAATACTGTTTTCATTGAAGATAGTCCCTGAACCTACCATTTCTGTCTTACGTGGCAATTAACATTGTAATTGGCATAGTAGGAACTAAGTAACCAGGTTAATGTTATAAATTATTTGCACTTGTTGTTGAGATTGACTGTTTCCTCATATATTGAGATATGCTGGAAATCTACAGAGTCACTAAAAGTTCACAGATTAGGGATTCTGTGGCTGAACTCAACTTTCCCGACAGTACTCCAGCCCAAGCAAGGGAGGAGACAAAAAACCTAATCCACCAACAAGGAACAAAGGAGGAACAACTAGAGGGGAAATTCAGTTCCTATTCCCTAGCATCAATCTATACATCAAATCCAGTGAGAAACCTCAGAAAAAATAAGATAAGTGCACACAAAAGCTCACACACAAAACAGGAGGGAAAGAAATCCACTTCATTTAAGGAGCAAAAAATGAGAAAAAAGGCAAACAAACCTCCACCCCAAACCCACAATTCTCCAACAAAGGGGCCCGCTGATAGGAAGATGGATGAAAACCAAGAGAAGGGTTACAAAAATCTGATTACCAAAATGATCAAAGAATTAAAAGAATATAAGGAATTAAGAGCAATTATAAGAGAAAGACTGCTTTAACAATGAAATAGAAATAGTGAAAAAAAAACCATAACAGTACTCTTAGAAATGAAAAACAACCAAATTAAAAACTCATTTGAAGACTGCAATAACAATTAAAATCTGTAGAAAATAGAACCTCAGCTCTTGAAGAACTTCAGATACTCAAGACAGGCTAAATAATCTTGAACACAGAAGATAGTAAAGGAAAAAACAAAAACAAAAACAAAAAACCTTATAGAACATGACCAAAATATTCAAGGGCTCTGGGATGACATTAAAGGACGAAAACTGAGAATCACTGGGATAGAAGAGAACATGAAGATATAAACTATTAGCATAAAGAACATTTTCAATGAGATAGCAACAGCAAATTTCTCCTATATCAGAAATCAGATCAATAGATGTGAACATTGAAGAAGTGTATAGGACCCCAAATAGACCTAAACAAATGAGAAATTCACCAAGATACATCATATTAAAAATGCATAACGGATAGGGTGACAATCAACAATGTAGCATACTTTTTACGCCCCCCCCCCAGAATCCAAATAATACTTACACAATCATTTAATTCTGGAAAATTCACAATCTAAATATTTATATAGTTTGTTGGGGCAAAATATAGAAGAATCAGAGAGTGGGATGTGGGTGATGTGGGTAGGGATAATTCTGGTTTAAGAACCAATGCATATCATATTGTTATTTTATATGTATTACTCCTTAATAAAAAAATTTAAAAATGCATAACAGAAGAAAAACAAGGAAAGAAACACAGAGTCACATTTGAAGGCAAACTAGTAAGGATCACTTTGGATTTCTCAGCTCAGACCTTAAATGCAAGGAGGGCCTGGAATCAGAGATTTCAAACCCTGAAAGAAAACAACTGTCAGCTGAGGATACTATAACCAGCAAAACTCAGTTTCAACTTAGAGGAGAAATAAAAACATTCCACAACAAGAATAAACTAAAAGTTATTTGTGAGAACAAAACCAGCACTACAAAGAATAATCAAAGACAAACTTCATATAGAGGAATGAATAAAAAGTCTCCAAGCCCACAAATCAAGGAAGTGCAATTAAAGTATAATCTGCTAAATGAGAACCAAGATAGTACAGAATACAGCAAAAATCACAATGGCAATGAAACACAAACACATATCCATACTAATATTGACTGGGAATGATCTCAACTCCTCAATCAAAAGACAGATTAGCAGAACAGATCAAAACATAAAATCCAACAATATGCTGCTTACAAGAGATCCATCTTATAGGCAAAGACATACACAGATTGAAGGCGAAAGGATGGAAAAAAACTTATCAGGCATATGACCCAAGAAAACAAGCTGGTGTAGCAATTCCTATATCCAGCAAAGTAGATTTCAACCAAAAATTAATCAAAGAGACAAAGGTAAAGGGAACAATACAAGAACAACATATAATCATAGTAAACATCTATGCCCCAAATATCAAGCACTCACATACATGGAAAAAGACTCTATGACATTAAAATCCTCATAGACCACAGCACAATAGTACTGGAGAACTTCAATATACCCTTATTACCAATAGACAGATCACCAAAACTAAAAAATCAATAAAGATATTTCCAGCCTAAGCAATACTATAAACTGAATGGACTTAACAGACATTTATAGAATAGTGTACCCTAAAACAGCCGAATTTACCTTCTTCCCAATAGCACATGAATCTTTTTCCAAAATAGATCATACCCCACGCCACAATGGAAATCTCGGCAAATACAAAATAATTGATACAATCCCATGTATCCTATCAGACCATAATGGTGAAGCTAGTACACAGCAAGAAAAATAGCAGAAATCCCACAAATATATGGAGATAGAATAATATTCTCTTAAATGAAGAATGGATCAAAGAGGCTATGAAAGCAGAAATAAAAAATTCTTAGAAATGAATGAGAAGGAAGATAAAACATATCGAAATCTGGGATAGTATGAAAGCATTTCTAAGAAAATTTATAGCACTGAGAGCGTGCTAAACATCTAGAGAGATCCTAAATAAATAAGCTTATGCTCCACCTCAAGTCCTTAGAAAAAGGAGAATAAACTAATCCACAAACTAGTAGAAGACAGGACATACATAATCAGAGCAGAAATCAATGAAATTGAAAATAAAAAAATAAAGAATCAAAGAAACAAAGAGTTGGTTCTTTGAAAAAATAAATAAAATTGACAAATCCTTAGCCATTCTCAGGAAAAAACAATAAGAAAAAGAAGCAAATCAACAAAACCAGAGATAAAAATAGGGAGATCACCTCAGACTCTTCTGAAATCCAGAGGTTATCAGAACCTATTTTGAAAAGTTATACACCAATAATCTGGAAAATCTGTAGGCATCGATAAATTTCTAGACACACATAATATAACCAAATTGACACATGAAGATATAGAAACTCTAAACAGATAAATAGCAAGTAATGAAATGGAAACAGCAATTAAAAACCTTCCAAAAAAGAAAAGCCCAGGACCTGATGGATTCTCAGTTGAGTTTAACAGACCTTTACAGAAGAACTAACACCTCTCTTTATTAAGTTATTCCACAAAATTGAAAGGGATGGACATTCCCACTTTTTATGAGGCCACTATAACACTGTTACCAAACCCCAACAAAACTGCATCAAAGATAGAAAACCAATGCAAAAGATGCAAAAATCCTTAATAAAACACTAGCAAACTGCATTAAAAAACACATCAAAAAATACACCATGACTAAATATGTTTCATTCTAGGGATGCAAGCTTGGTTCAACATATCAGTAAGTGTGATATGAATCACAATTGTGCTTTGAAATCTGGAAAAAAACAAAGTATAAAATGGTGATTTTTACTGTTTTATACACTAACCATCTCCAGAAAAGAATAATTATCTCCATTATTGAGTTATAATGTGGAAGAAATCTTGTTTAGCATTTTGAAAATACAGAACTCACTTGTCTACCTATTACACCTTTATGCTTTTAGAATAGTAAGGCACAAAACTTTAACAAAATAAAGGACAAAAACCACATGATCATCTCAACAGATGTAGAAAGGACCTTGGATAAAACCAAACATCCATTCATGTTAAAAACCCTAGAGAAGCAAGGGATCAAAGGAACTTACCTTAGGACCTCTATAACAAACACATAGCCAGCATCAAACTAAATGGAGAAAAACTGAAAGCATTTCCAACTTAATTCAGGAACAAGACAAGGCCGTCCACTTTTAGCACTCCTATTTAATATAGTCCTCAAAGGACTAGCCAGAGCAATCAGGCAAGAGGAGGATGTTATGAACCCATACCTAGAAGACCCCCCAAAAAAAAACTCCACCAGAAGACTTCTAGAGCTTATAAATGAATTTAGCAAAGTTGCAGGATACAATATCAACACCCAAAAATCAATAGTTTCCCTTACTCGAATAGTGATTTGGATGAGGAAGAAATTAGAAAATACATCCCATTCACAATAACCTTAAAAACAAAAACAAAAAAACCTTGGGAATTAATCTAACCAAGGAAATAAAGGACCTCTATAATGAAAATTATAGAACACTGAAGAAAAATTGAAGATCTAAAAAGGAAAGACATCACATATTCTAGGTTAGGGGGCTTTAATATAGTCAAAATGGTCATTCTACTAAAAATGCTATATAGACTAAGAGCAATCCCCATTAAGATACCAATGACATTCTTCTCAGATTGAGAAAAATCAACTATTATATTCATTTGGAAGAATAAGAGACCAGAATAGCCAAAGCAATATTAAGCAAAAAAAGTGAAGCAGGAGATATCCCTGACCTGACTATACTACAGAGGTGTAGTAACAAAAATAGCATGGTATTAGACACGAAGACCAATGAAATAGAAGTCATAGAGTCAAATCCACAAATCTATAGTCTTCTGATATTTGATAAAAGGGGCAAAAATATATCTCGGAGAAAAGATTGCCTTTTCAACAAGTGATGCTGGAAAAACTGGACAACCATATGCAAAAAAATGAAATTAGATCTTTAACTCTCATACTGCACAAAAATCAAATTGAGGGGGCTAAGCAGTGGCTCAGCAGTTACTGCACTTGCCTGGCATGCGTGAGGACGTGAGTTCAAACCCCAGCACCACGTATTCAACAAAGTGTCAGAGCAACAAAAGGGACATGAAAAACTAAGTAAAACTGATTCTCTTTCTAGCTCTCTCACTGTCTCTTTCTTTCTCTCTCTCACTGTCCCTCTATCCCATTCCTGGGTATTTTCCCAAAAGAGCTAGAATTAGCAGCTCAATTTATTATAGCTAAACTATGGAACCAACCCAAATGCACCTCATGGACAAGTGGATTCAAAAACTGTGGTACATATATACAATGGAATTCTACTGTTATTAGAGAGAACAATATCATGGCATTTGTAGCCAAATGGATGGAGATGGAAAAAATTATGCTGAGTGAAATATACCAAACTCAGAGACTCAAGGGCCAAACGTTTTCTCTCATATGCGGAAGCCAGAATACAATTGGAAACAGACTTATAGTTGGCTAAGCTAATAATAACCTCAACATAGGTAAATTTCTTACACAAGCAGAGGGAACCTTGCCTAGGATGCTGGGGGATGAAGGGAGGGTGGCAGGGAGAGGGGGAGAGGATAGGAGGGATATCAAGGCTGCTGGAGGGAGGGAAAATGGAGAAAACATAGGATCAACACTACACCACATAGGAACTGACACTGTCTTCTTTAACAGGACCCCCCATAGTGCAAGAAAGAAATCCAACAAGAATCAATAAGTGGGATGCCATTAAACTAAAAGCTTCTGTACAGCTAAGGAATGAATTAATAATGTGGAGAGCTTATAGAATGGGAGAAAATCATGGCCAGCTATTCCTCTGACAGACTAATATCCAGGATATACAAAAAACTCCAAAAACTTAATACCAAAAACATAAACAATCCAACCAATAAATGGGCAAAAGAATTAAATTTTACAAAAGGCCAATACATACATGAAAAAACATGAAATATCTCTAGCAATCTGAGAAATGCAAATAAAAACTACATTAAGATTTTACTTCTCTCCAGTCAGAATGGTCAAGATCAAGAATATAAGCAACAGAAACAGATGTTGGAGAGGTTGTAGGCAGAAAGGAACTTTTGTACACTAACTCTTGGTGGGACTGCAGACTAGTACAACCACTGTGGAAAGGACTACAGAGACACCTCAAAAATTAGGGATGGAACCCCTATATGAACCAGCTATGCCACTCCTGGGTATTTTCCCAGGAGATATTAAAATCAGCATACCAGTGACACAGCTACATCAATGTTTATAGCTGCATAATTCACAATAGCTAAATTATGGAATCAACCCAGATGCCCATGACTAGATGAATGGATCAAGAAACTGTGCTTCATATATACAATGGAGTTCTACTCAGCTATTCAAAAGAATGAAATCATAGCCTTTGCTGGTAAATGGATGGAAAAGGCAAAAATCATGCTAAGTGAAATTAGTCAAACTCAGAAACTCAGAGGTAAATGTTTTCTATCATTTGTGGAAGCTAGAGTAAAACAAGGAAAGACTGAGAGAAGGACTGTCTCTTATATAATAGATCCATTAAACTCAGGTTAACAAATGATCTGGGGGAATTCTGG